>JAVTVY010054196.1:0-30159 GCA_036873755.1 Hanleya hanleyi
TCGTCCATTAGAGAATATCCGCGTCCATAATCCAAAGACTATTCCATATTCCATATAACAGTATTAGCACCAAATTCAAAAAGACAATCATAGTACACATAAACATAGGCTTGTTTCCTGCAAGAGAGAAGCGGTCAACAGTTTTCAATGATGCCGGCAAGACATCATGATGTTCCAAAAATATCAAATCCGTATCGCTGATCAGTATTCTTAATCCATAATATTCGTTATAGAGTCGCCATCTAAAAAAAAGATGTATCTCAGTCACGCTTTGATTGTGACTGTTCATATGAGTACCATGAGGATCTTGAAGTACATGGGTTCATACGGCCCCTAGCCCCAGGTTAAGCGGAATTAGACACAAGTTACGAAACGTAGCGCCAAAGATCTTGCACGCTACGTTCGTATTTTGCTATCAGCATGCGATATGTATCGCCAAATTTGAGAAACTTTGAGTGGAGGCGCTTGGTGGAATAGCCCTGTTTTATGTTTCTGCAACAATGTTTTGTGACGTTGATTAAAATCATCACATTTAACACAGGATCTAGCAAATGCTACTAAGCGAGATATGTATACGCCATATGCAGGTCCACTGGAATATTACTATCCAGAAAGGGATAGTTTACGATGTCGAAATTGTAATCATCTCTTTTGTCATAAAGTCGACGAGAGAGAATGCCCGCTTCATTTTTATAGAGATATAGATCTAAATATGATGTGCCTGTAGGGCTATCTGTAGTTTCCTTCAAATCCAGTGAAGGTGGATATCCTTCACTGCGTCATTTATATAGCGATTATCCACAGCGAGAAGATCGTCTATATAGCGTTTGGTGAATGAGAAGGAACGGGCTTTGAATGGATCGGTTTTGGAAAGCGCCTGCATATAGTCATATTCATAAGAGAACAGATACAGGTCGGCCAACAGGGGTGCACAATTAGTACCCATTGGAATACCTATATGCTGCTGATATATTGTGCTGCCAAATTTCACATAGATATTTTTAATGAGAAATTCAAGCAACTCTATAAACAAAGAAACATCCCATGAATGATATCTCTTGTATGTAGTCGAGCTAAAGAATGCTTTATGGCTTCCGACATTAATATATCTACGATCAGTTTTCTTGAACACAGATACTATTAATGAACTTAGACAGTCAATAAGGTCCTGATGAGGGATTGTAGTATAGAGAGTCGAGAAATCCCATGTGGATACATGTCTGTACGGTATGTGACCTTTAGCATCAAGCTCTTCCGTAAGACATTTTGAGTTCACACACGTTCATTGTGATATGGGTTGTGGGGTCTTGTTTTTCTCGTCTCGTCATTTAGAACGGTGAAATTTTTGGAAAAAGTTCACCGAGGCCTGGGTAGGCCCATAGGCCTATACTGCATGGCTATGGAAGTATAGGTCCATACGGGGTGAAAGTTTTGGGGTCTAGGTGAGCCCCTTATGATCCTATGGTGTCGTATGAGGTCTTATTTTGAAGCTCCCGTGAGGTTTGTAATGTATCGACTAATGCTTCGTCCGTGTGCAATAGTCTGCGCATGCGCAGTCTGGCCGTAGTATAGAAAGCAGGCATGTTGGGGGGTATGTGGGGTGTGTTTGGGGTAGCGATGGACCACTATGGGTCCAAATGGGTTGTGGGAGGTGTCAAAGTGAAGCTTGTGTGGGGTAGAGTCAGAATGGCGTGTTTTTAAGTGCAAGTCGCGTCAATCTGCGCATGCGCAGTCGGGTGTAGTAAGTAAATTGGCCATTTTGGGGGTGCGTGGAGGTGTGTTTGGGGTAGAGAGGGACCATCCTTGGTCCGATTTTGTCGTGGGAGGTGTTATCTTGTAGCTCTCGGGGTGTACATGCCGATTTGAGGGATGTTCACGTCATCTGTGACGTCATCGGTGACGTCATCAGTAGTAGTAGCGAAAGTGGGCATTTTGGGGCAGTGAAGGAAGGTATATGGTGTAGAGATGGACCATCCATATCTGTCACACATTATACCACATCTTTGTTGTGTTATATCACATCTGTCCTGCATTATACCATATATGTCCTGTACTATACCATACCTGTCCTATGTTATACAATATCTGTCCTGTATTATACCAAATCTGTCCTGTATTGTACCATATTTGTTCTCTATTATACCATATATGTCCTGTATTATACCAAATCTGCCCTGTATTATACAGTGTCTGTCCTGTATTATACCAAATCTGTGCTGTATTATACCAAATCTGTGCTGTATTATACAATATCTGTCCTGTGTTATACCATATCTGTGCTGTATTATACAATATCTGTCCTGTATTATACAATATCTGTCCAGTATTCTGCAATATATGTTCTGTATTATACCAAATCTGTCCTGTATTATACAGTATCTGTCCTGTATTGTACCATATATGTCCTGTATTATACCATATCTGCTCTGTATTATACAATATTTCTCCTCTATTATACCATATCTGTGCTGCATTATACCATATCAGTCCTGTATTGTACCATATATGTCCTGTATTATACCAAATCTGTGCTGTATTATACAATATTTGCCCTCTATTATACCATATCTGTGCTGTATTATACCATATCTGTCCTGAATTATACCATATCTGTGCTGTATTATGCAATATCTGTCCTGTATTATACCAAATCTGTCCTGTTTTGTATCATATTTGTCCTGTATTATACAATATATGTTCTGTATTATACCAAATCTGTGCTGTATTATACAGTATTTGTCCTGTATTATACCAAATCTGTGCTGTATTATACAATATATGCTCTGTATTATACCAAATCTGTCCTGTATTATACGGTATATGTTCTGTATTATACCAAATCTGTGCTGTATTATACCATATCTGTCCTGTATTTTACCATATATGTCCTGTATTATACAATATATGTTCTGCATTGTACAATCGGATAGCCGTTGTCGTGAATAACAACAAGTTAAGCAATGTTCGTACAGTTTACTATCCCCAATGTTACATCATACCCAGGCTGGGGGAGACGCCCTGGGCATGTTTGGTATGTTCACAGCAAAACAAATTGAAATATTAAACACCAAGTTTTATTATTTAACGCACCGTCACATTAGGTACAAGTGTTTACTGAGCTCAAGTCAACGATCAGCATGTAGACATATAGAGTATTTACGGCATGTTATGGTATTCATCAGTGCATGGGTGAAGCATTCAGCCGATGGGGTGGTCGGTCAGCATGGTAACGAAAAATGTAACATTGGTCACCTTCTCCACTGTCCACTTGGTGTTGGGGCGTTGTTGTTGGGCCCATTCCAAGGGATCCACGGTGTCCAGTTTCTCCAGCATCGTCTCTAGCGACACTCGGTTAATGATGGTAAACGGTTAGTTAAATACCTGGATGTTCCTGCTCGGGTAAAAGTATCGGACTTGGACTGTCTCCTTATGCTGCAGCACATAACCAAACGCCAGATTCAATTTGAAGGCCGTAGTTTGGTCGTTGAAGATGGCTTCCACGTAGCTACGTAGACGGGCGAGGTCGGTCAGTCGGAAATTGTAGATATCTTGAATAGGGCGATGACGGTGGCAACATTGCCGTATCATGGACCATCTTCACTGGGTCTGATCTTCCGCGGCTCCTCTTCAGTGGAAAGTTGTCGCCCAAACCGTAGAGACGGGGCATGAATCAAACGCTGATGGCGTCTTAACTGACTGCGTCGTTTGAAGAGTTGACCACAACCCTTACAGTGTTCGTCGCGCCCTCGTGGAATGAGCGTTCGTGGCGCAGTAAATGATCCTTCCGATTAAATGACCGTGCGCAGGTTATACAAGTATACCGTGCATCGTTGTGGGTGGAGGCCTTGTGGGGGGGCAAGTTGTGCAGACGAGTAAACTGCTTCTGGCAAGTTGTGCAAGTGAGCATCTTGGTGGTTGACAGAGTGTCTGATGAAACGGCCAGGTCGCTTCCCTTTTATAGTACGCTAGCTGGTGATCTATTTTTAGCACACTCAGTTCAACTATCCCCAAGTCGAGGGCCGAGCCGTGACATCTTCGGTAACCTCCGTGTCTCTTCGGGTACTTCCGTGACATCTTCGGTCACCTCCGTGTCTCTTCGGTCACCTCCGTCACTACCCGGCTGTTCCCGTGTAAACCCGGATGGATCTCCGTGTCTCTTCGGTGACCTCCGTGACATCTTCGGTCAACTCCGTGTCTCTTCTGTCACCTCCGTCCGTCAACGATCAGCATGTAGACATATAGAGTATGTACGGCATGTTATGTATTCATCAGTGCATGAGTGACGCATTCAGCCGATGGGGGTGGTCGGTCAGCTTGGTAACGAAAAACGTGACATTGGTCATCCTCTCTACGACCCACTGGGTGTTGGGGCGTTGTTGTTGGGCACATTCCAAGGGATCCATGGTGTCCAGTTTCTCCAGCATCGCCTCTAGCGACGCCCGGTTAATGATGGTAAACGGTTGGTCAAATACCCGGATGTTACTGCTTGGGTAAAAGTATCGGACTTGGTCTGCCTCCTTATGCCGTAGCACATAACCAAACGCCAGATTCAACTTGAAGGTCGTACTTTGGTCGTTGAAGATGGCTTCCACGTAGCTGCGTAGATGGGCGAGGTCGGTCAGTCGGAAATTGTAGATATCTTGAATAGGGCGATGACGGTGGAAGCAGTGCCGGATCATGGGCCAATGGCGCCGATAGATGTCACTCACTGGATGATCGTCATGTAACAGATCGCTAGGAACATTTATGGGTTCGTCCACGAAGTGTACTTTGCCCTCCAGGTCGTACAAAATCTGGCCCAAGGTCTTGTCGTCGGAATTTGACTGTTGAATTAGGGCGACATCATGATCGGCCCTCGTGCGATGGGTGGGAGTTCCCCCTGTCTCGATACTGGTGCCTCCGGGCTCTTCTACCTGCAAACGTGGCTGCGGAACAGGGTGTCGTGTGCGTTGGTATCGCAGCAACTGATTGGTCAGTTTGAAAAGCCGACCACATTCTTCGCATGGACGCTTTGGTACTTCATGGCGTGCACGTGTGTGGCGCTGTAAATGATCCGGGCGCTGAAACGACAGTGTACATAGCGTACAGCTATACCGGGCGGTTCCTTCGTGCTTGGTAGCCTCATGGCGGCGCAAGTCGTGCAGACGAGTGAATGATTTCGAGCACGTAGTACAAGTGAACATCTTGGTGGTTGACAGAGTGTCTGATGAAACGGCCAGGCCGCTTCCCTTTTATAGCACGCTAACTAGTATCATGCTCGGGCACCTCCGTATCTCCTCGGTGATCTCCGTGACATCTTCCGTGACCTCCGTGTCTCTTCGGGCACCTCCGTGAAATCTTCGGTGACCTCCGTGACATCTTTGGGCAACTCTGTGTCTCTTCGGCCACCTCCGGGCACCTCTGTGACATCTTCGGTGACCTCCGTGACATCTTCGGACACCCCCGTGTCTCTTCGGCAACCTCCGTGTCTTTTCGGGAAGTAACCGAAGAGACTCGGAAGTGAACGACATTGTGGGAAAAACCCCACAGGCAGGTCAGTGCATGTGCTATCATGTTCACACTCCGTCACCGAAAAGACACGGACTGAAGATGGCGGCCCTCGCCCGGTGGTGGTGGTGGTGGTGGGAGCTCCCGTGTGGCAGAGCTCTTGGATCGGAGCTCTTGGAGTTCAAAGCGTGTGGAGCTCAGAGCTCGGAAGTGACATTTGCGTATGACCTCTGTGAGGTCACTTCCGCTACCGTTCACGTGACCGGAACTGACCTTTGACCCCGGCGCGCAATTTTATCCGGTATTTCTAGCGCGCACCGGGGTCAAAGGTCAGTTCCGGTCACGTGAATGGAAGCGGAAGTGACTTCACAGAGGTCATATGCAAATGTCACTTCCGAGCTCTGAGCTCCACACGCTTTGAACTCCAAGAGCTCCGATCTCCAAGAGCTCTGCCACACGGGAGCTCCCACCACCACCACCACCACCGGGCGAGGTCCGCCATCTTCAGTCCGTGTCTTTTCGGTGTCGGAGTGTGAACATGATAGCACATGCACTGACCTGTCTGTGGGGTTTTTCCCACAATGTCGTTCACTTCCGAGTCCCTTCGGTCACTTCCCGAAAAGACACGGAGGTGGCCGAAGAGACACGGAGGTGTCCAAGGATGTCACGGAGGTCACCGAAGATGTCACGGAGGTGCCCGGAGGTGGTCGAAGAGACACGGAGGTGCCCGAAGATGTCATGGAGGTCACTGAAGATGTCACGGAGGTGCCCGAAGAGACACGGAGGTCCCCGAAGATGTCACGGAGATCACCGAGGAGATACGGAGGTGCCCGAACATGATAGCAGTTAGCGTGCTATAAAAGGGAAGCGGCCTGGCCGTTTCATCAGACACTCTGTCAACCACCAAGATGTTCACTTGTACTACGTGCTCGAAATCATTCACTCGTCTGCACGACTTGCGCCGCCATGAGGCTACCAAGCACGAAGGAACCGCCCGGTATAGCTGTACGATATGTACACTGTCGTTTTAGCGCCCGGATCCTTTACAACGCCACACACGTGCACGCCATGAAGTACCCAAGCGTCCATGCGAAGAATGTGGTCGGCTTTTCAAACTGACCAGTCAGTTGCTGCGACACCAACGCACACGACACCCTGTTCCGCAGCCACGTTTGCAGGTAGAAGAGCCTGGAGGCACCAATTTCGAGACAGGGGGAACTCCCACCCATCGCACGAGGGCCGATCATGATGTCGCCCTAATTCAACAGTCAAATTCCGACGACAAGACCTTGGGCCAGATTTTGTACGACCTGGAGGGCAAAGTACACTTCGTGGACGAACCCATAAATGTTCCTAGCGATCTGTCCAGTGAGTGACATCTATCGGCGCCATTGGCCCATGATCCGGCACTGCTTCCACCGTCATCGCCCTATTCAAGATATCTACAATTTCCGACTGACCGACCTCGCCCATCTACGCAGCTACGTGGAAGCCATCTTCAGCGACCAAAGTACGACCTTCAAGTTGAATCTGGTTTGGTTATGTGCTACAGCATAAGGAGGCAGACCAAGTCCGATACTTTTACCCGAGCGGTAACACACGGGTATTTGACCAACCGTTTACCATCATTAACCGGACGTCGCTAGAGGCGATGCTGGAGAAACTGGACACCATGGATCCGTTGGAATGGGCCCAACAACAACGCCCCAACACCCAGTGGGTCGTAGAGAGGATGACCAATGTCACGTTTTTCGTTACCAAGCTGACCGACCACCCCCATCGGCTGAATGCGTCACTCATGCACCGATGAATACATAACATGCCGTACATACTCTATATGTCTACATGCTGATCGTTGACGGTACGGAGGTGACAGAAGAGACACGGAGGTGACCGAAGATGTCACGGAGGTCACCGAAGAGACACGGTGATCCATCCGGGTTTAAACGGGAACAGCCGGGTAGTGACGGAGGTGACCGAAGAGACACGGAGGTGACAGAAGATGTGACGGAGGTGCTCGAAGAGACACGGAGGTTAAGGAAGATGTCACGGCTCGGCCCTCGACTTGGGGATAGTTGAACTGAGTGTGCTAAAAATAAATCACCAGCTAGCGCAATATAAAAGGGAAGCGGCCTGGCCGTTTCATCAGACACTCTGTCAACCACCAGGATGTTCACTTGCACAACTTGCCAGAAGCAGTTTACTCGTCTGCACGACTTGCACCGCCACAAGGCCTCCACCCACAACGATGCACGGTATACTTGTATAACCTGCGCACGGTCATTTAATCGGAAGGATCATTTACTGCGCCACGAACGCTCATTCCACGAGGGCGCGACGGAACACTGTAAGGATTGTGGTCAACTCTTCAAACGACGCAGTCAGTTAAGACGCCATCAGCGTTTGATTCATGCCCCGTCTCTACGGTTTGGGCGACAACTTTCCACTGAAGAGGAGCCGCGGAAGGTCAGACCCAGTGAAGATGGTCCATGATACGGCAATGTTTCAACCGTCATCGCCCTATTCAACATATCTACAATTTCCGACTGACCGACCTCGCCCGTCTACGTAGCTACGTGGAAGCCATCTTCAACGACCAAACTACGGCCTTCAAATTGAATCTGGCGTTTGGTTATGTGCTGCAGCATAAGGAGACAGTCCAAGTCCGATACTTTTACCCGAGCAGGAACATCCAGGTATTTAACCAACCGTTTACCATCATTAACCGACTGTCGCTAGAGACGATGCTGGAGAAACTGGACACCGTGGATCCCTTGGAATGGGCCCAACAACAACGCCCCAACACCAAGTGGACAGTGGAGAAGGTGACCAATGTTACGTTTTTCGTTACCAAGCTGACCGGCCACCCCATCGGCTGAATGCTTCACCCATGCACTGATGAATACCATAACATGCCGTACATACTCTATATGTCTACATGCTGATCGTTGACTTGAGGTCAGTAAACACTTGTACCTAATGTGACGGTGCGTTAAATAATAACACATGGTGTTTGATATTTCAATTTGTTTTGCTGTGAACATACCAAACATGCCCAGGGCGGCTCCCCCAGCCTGGGTGTGATGTAACATTGGGGATAATAAACTGTATGAACATTGCTGAACTTGTTGTTATTCACGACAACGGCTATCCGATTGTACAATGCAGAACATATATTGTATAATACAGGACATATATGGTACAATACAGGACAGATTTGGTATAATACAGAGCATATATTGTATAATACAGCACAGATTTGGTATAATACAGGACAGATACTGTATAATACAGCACAGATTTGGTATAATACAGAACATATATTGTATAATACAGGACAAATATGGTACAAAACAGGACAGATTTGGTATAATATAGGACCGATATTGTATAACACAGGACAGATATTGCATAATACAGCACAGATATGGTATAATTCAGGACAGATATGGTATAATACAGCACAGATATGGTATAATAGAGGGCAAATATTGTATAATACAGCACAGATTTGGTATAATACAGGACATATATGGTACAATACAGGACAGATATGGTATAATGCAGCACAGATATGGTATAATAGAGGAGAAATATTGTATAATACAGAGCAGATATGGTACAATACAGGACATATATGGTACAATACAGGACAGATACTGTATAATGCAGGACAGATGTGGTATAACACAACAAAGATGTGGTATAATGTGTGACAGATATGGATGGTCCATCTCTACACCAAATACCTTCCTTCACTGCCCCAAAATGCCCACTTTCGCTACTACTCCTACTGATGACGTCACCGATGACGTGAACATCCCTCAAATCGGGATGTACACCCCGAGAGCTACAAGATAACACCTCCCACGACACAATCGGACCAAGGATGGTCCCTCTCTACCCCAAACACACCTCCACGCACCCCCAAAATGGCCACTTTACTTACTACACCCAACTGCGCATGCGCAGATTGACGCGACTTGCACTTTAAAACACGCCATTCTGACTCTACCCCACACAAGCTTCACTTTGACACCTCCCACAACCCATTTGGACCCATAGTGGTCCATCTCTACCCCAAACACACCCCCACATACCCCCCAACATGCCTGCTTTCTATACTACGGCCAGACTGCGCATGCGCAGACTATTGCACACGGACGAACCATTAGTCGATACATTACAAACCTCACGGGAGCTTCAAAATAAGACCTCATACGACACCATAGGATCATAAGGGGCTCACCTAGACCCCAAAACGTTCACCCCGTATGGACCTATACTTCCATAGCCATGCAGTATAGGCCAATGGGCCTACCCAGGCCTCGGTGAACTTTTTCCAAAAATTTCACCGTTTCGCTCCGGGACCCTTCCCATCGTGTTCTAAATGACGAGACGAGAAAAACAAGACCCCACAACCCATATCACAATGAACGTGTGTGAATTTCCCAGGATGGACCTATATCCCCATAGCCAGTATGGAGCTATATGGGCTATATGGTACTTTTCCAAAAATTTCACCGTTTCGCTCCGGGACCCTTCCCATCGTGTTCTAAATGACGAGACGTGAAAAACAAATCCAAGCAACCCATATCACAATGAACGTGTGTGAATTTCCCAGGTTGAACCTATACCCCCATATAGCCAGCCTATAGGCCTATATACAGACCTCGGTGACTTTTCCCAAAAATTTCACCGATTCGCTCCGGGACCCCTCCCATCGTGTTTTTCTTGGTGAGACGAGAAAAACGAGACCCCACAAGGCATAGAAAAGCCCACGAAAAAAAAATGACCATCCCCATACCCCATACAGGCATTTTCCCTTATATTGTATAATACAGACCCCTATTGTAGGGGTAAAGTCCGTAGTTCCGCTTTTTATAGTTTCGGGAAAAAATCCTAATTTTACATGCACCCACCCCATTGACTTGATAGGCAGGCCCCGATAAGCCCGGGGACCGATATTAGCCCTTTTGGCTAGAGTTGATAGGGGTTTTCCCCTATTTTAGGGGTAAAGTCCGTGTTCCACTTTTTATAGTTTCGGGAAAAAATCCTAATTTTACATGCACCCACCCCATTGACTTGATAGGCAGGTCCCAATAAGCCCGGGGACCGATATTAGCCCTTTTGACTAGGGTTGATAGGGGTTTTCCCCTAGTTTAGGGGTAAAGTCCGTGTTCCGCTTTTTATAGTTTCGGGAAAAAATCCTAATTTTACATGCACCCCACCCCATTGACTTGATAGGCAGGCCCCAATAAGCCCGGGGACCGGTATTAGCTCTTTTGACTAGGGTTGATAGGGGTTTTCCCCTAGTTTAGGGGTAAAGTCCGTGTTCCGCTTTTTATAATTTCGGGAAAAAATCCTAATTTTACATGCACCCACCCATGACTGGATGCCCCTTCACGAATGCTTCACTTTGACACCTCACTCGACCCATTCGGTCCACTAGCAACCCACCCCGGTCACAAAACGTCTATTCCCATACTCTTTTCAGGCATTCCCCGTATACATTAACATTGGAAGTCACTTGGTTGACATCGGACTACTTTCTGTCCGCGGAGGAATACAAAGGTTACAGGTTGCCGGGACTACTTTTGACCTCCACGTGACCTTGAGCTGGTGGCGCCCCCTGGCGCCCCAGAGGTGAAAGGCGATGGGGCGTCCCCTATACCTTTAACCTGGAAACAGCGCCCCCTGGTGGATGCAAGAGTTACCTCCCCGGGCAAAACGCGCGTCGTCCCGTCCCCTATATACTACTTACGAATGTCCGGTTGCTAAGAGTGTCCGCTTCTTTTCTTCTAACCCAGCTATGACACCTTTCTCCATATTGGGGATAAGTGTCCGTCCTTGGTTGCAACAGAAAAAGGATATAAAAAGGGATACTAATCACCAGGACAATCTTAGCCATCACACCGACACTCAGAAAAAATAACCTGCCGTTGCTGGCTCTCGCGAAAAAACGCTTGTGCGTGAACCTGTCCTTCAGTCTCGCACCAGGCATGAATATGCGGTAATATGCGGTACTTCTGAGATTAGAATGTGGCTTATTCTGAGGGCAGCATGTACATGAACAATCTTAAGCTTACCCAACGGTATCGCCATGCTGAAGTACACTTCGAATGAGAATTCAGCGACAACACATGTTCTGACGGATAAAAATATCACAAGATCACAATAATAAAATCGCTATTTATGTGTCTACACGACACTAAATCACGTGATCAGAAAAAATCCCCTTAAATTCCCAAGTTTGTGGCCTATTTGGGGTGTGTTGAGTAATTGTATATGAGTGAGAGACTGGACCTCGATTAAACAATATAATCCACGGATATATTGGTTTAAGTCGTATTACGTGTGGATCACAGAGTCAATTTTATCAGATTGATTTATTTGGCGGGTCTGTTCACAAAGAGTTTAGTTTCACATCACACACGTCAACGATGGAATGTCAAATGATTACGGTACTGTATCGATCTTGTTCATTTTCAACCGGTTCATATCCGTTTTGCCTATTTTCTTGTCGAGATAACATACAAATTCTACCAAAAATATATTTTGAAAGAAAAAGTTCAATTTCAAAATACATATATTGATAATATACCGGTAGGCGTACATTATTATTTCATTTGATTGTGTGATTGTGATATGTCACAGTTTTGCTCTAAATGTAATGAAACTCCGTTGGGACAATATTGATATCACTGTGGGCATGTGACACCCATTTGGGGCCAGAAACTTTTGAGTCAAAATTTCTTGAAACTTATAGATATGTAGGATTGGGTAATGTGACAAAAGTAGGGCCTACATTTAACGCTCACGGGGACAGAGAACATGAAATGCACAATTACATTCTGTAACATGTGCAAGAGCATCTGTCGTTATTGAAGAGGCTTCCAAAAGTCACGTGGTATCTGACGATGTCATTTTTCTCACTGATATCTCATTAGGACTGTTAGGTGAGAGCTGACTTTATCGGTACGGTTCACTGTTTATACCAAATGTGTCACGATCCACACTTACGCGCGCAACCCAACCCCAGCTGCGTTTTCAGTACTACTGATGGCGTCACAGTCACGTGATACGCATGCACACAACAGACACTCCAATATTGATGGTCAACCCCAGTGTTAAAAACCAAGGGCATACAACACACACATTACCACTCTTATGTCACGCCTATGTACACCCTCGGTCATACATACAACTCACGCCAACTACGTTTACGCACCAAATCTACCCCGAGCTGCACTTTACTACTACTGATGACGTCACACTTACGTGAACTACCGTATCTGGATACACTCCAAGTTACCAAATGATCCCTATTCAAGGTTCAATCTCAAAGGTCAAAGTCAACCTTATTTTCACACTTCGCTTCTTATTCACACATGCGCCATTCCCCCCCCCACAGTGATAAGAGATTTTCACGTTATATACTACACTTCCTTGCTTCGCTTTCGTCATTTGGAAAACCTTCATGCAGAGCAATACAAAAATTCTGAAGAAGAACGAAAAAACGCCATCTTCCAGTTACACCCTCGTGGGCGTCATTTTGGATTTACATGTTATTCTCTGCTCTTCTCAGAGGGTTACTAGCATGCAATGAATATGGTAAATATAGTGCACTTGCATGAATTCGAGCCAGTTTGTTGGTAAAGACTAACCAGGGACAATGAGACAGGGGAATGTGCATGTTAGGTTTGATACCAGCAAAATAACATCTGCGCGAACCCGGTCAGTTCAAATAACGACTATACGAATACAGTAGGTGGTAACCGTTGCTTAGAGTTGTTTTGAATCCATGATGTTGATATCCAAGAAACCCGTTATTGCTTCGACACCGATGTGGTAAGTACCCTCATACCAAAGGCATCCTCACAGGATACCAGCGATTCAAAATTTATAGGGAAATTATAGAGGGAAATTCGATTGGACCCAGACTTCCAATCCTATAGACGTCTGATTGGTTGGATCGGTAACAGGCACATAACATTCCGTACTGGTTATCAACACAAAAGGGGTCCGGGTACAGATCTGTTGATCCATTATAGCTCATTATAGCCTGAATACGAATACTGTAGATTTTCTGTAATGTTAAAAGTGCGTTAAGAGCGGGGATCAGTGCATTTGCGTACACTTCGCCATCCATAAGATGGCTTGCGAATCGTGAGCCTCCATTATTGCGGAGCGATATCCGGTATATTACGGGATTCTGTTCGGCCTTCATCCAGCAGAGAACAGACTCGAGAAATCTGATAAATTACAGGTTTTCAAACCACTTGGGAAACAGATATAGGCTAGGCTTACAAAATATATAGGTATAAATAACTTTCGTATCACCCAAGAGGTGTGATAGATCTGTAATTTTCAACAAGTAGGGCATCACATGATTCGAAAATGGCGAGTTACGTTGGGGTTACGTCGGTAGACTTTAGCTGATTGGCTGACGAAGTCACGTGGTATTGATTTCTGGAAATTCCCTCTCGCGCTTGCCGAAAGTAGGCTGTAAATGGATACACACGATCCCAGGGTCAGTCTTACCGCGTATAGATGACCGAAATGGTTACAGGTTGGGATCAGTGGTGCGTGGTTCTAAAATTCTCCCATTGTCAGCTAGATTTTGTAACACCCTAAATTGTCGGTGTAACTGTATATCTAACACAAGCGGTGTGATGGCTAACAGTGTCCTGAGGATAAGCGTCCCTTTTCATATCGTTTTCTATTATCTCCAATCTGGAGAAAAATGTCCTAGCTGGATTAAAAGATAAGAGCCGGACACTCGTAGCCACCGGACATTCTTAGCCTCCTCACCGGCATGAGGTATAGAATGTGATGCCACGAGAAAGGGTTCTAACCACGTGGAGAACGGGTGGTACGTTGGCAGATGTATGGCAGATACACAAGCCCAATAAATAATTAGGCCTGCACATTTCCGTAAGCTGCAATCGGACGAAATATTATACTATAAGTATATTATTTATACTGTGTAGCCTATATATAATTTAGTCCATGTACGAACGAATGATTTTCCCCTTACCTGTGTGACGGTGGGGGTTTTTTTTCGTCTGAAGGCTTCACGAAATTGAAGATGCCAGCGTTATAGTTCTGCTTCTGCAATGTTTGTGAACAGCATCACTTTATAGGATCCATATGGTTCACTGAAATTTCGTCCAATGCCCGGGCACATTCCAATTTCTTTAGATGCACAGACACGCCTTTATGGGTTACATGGACCGACAGAAAGGTACTTTATAATAAATCTAAAAGAAACCTGGTTAAATAGGCGAGACACTTTGATCAAAGAAAGAAAGGGAGAGCGATATCAAAGGACTGCTACACATTTCTATCAAATTTTACCATCACTCAAAGGATGACACAATGCTGGTATAGTCACTTTCATTTTGTACCCAGTAAACATGGCAATGCATTGACAGATTTTTACGCATGAATACCTATGTAACCATACATAATGTCTTCACACCATGCGTGAAGCACAATATATATTTTCAGAAAGTATATTCAAGCATTGATGCTGTTCGCTTTTGTTGTAAGCGAACTTTTCTTGCTGCTGCCAGTGCCAGTGAAAATGTTTTATATATTGCTCGTGTTTTGAAAACACGATCATATCCTGTATATCATTTAATACGCTCAAATATTCACAAGTATATGTAGGATTGTACGGAAGTACGGAGGCGTCTAGGGAATAACCTAGCTCTAAAATCATCCAAAATAGGTAATCGGTAATGGGTTTTTTTATATGATACCCTGCAGTGTAACCTCTTTATTGTTTCACTATAGGCAGGCTGGCTCTGGATAGTTGTAGCCCTGATGTCATAAAATACCATGCATGCCACCCTACTTGATCCTACGAAAGTAGGATTTTTCACTATGGGCCCTAGAAGCTTCCGTAGGATCAAGTAGGGTGGCATGCATGGTATTTTATGACATCAGGGCTACAAGAAAATCTAGAACCAGTCTGCCTATAGTGAGGCAATGAACAGGTTACACTGCATGGTTACCGATACCTACGAGTCACAGTGCTATTTTGGATGATTTTAGAGGTTGAATGTACCTTTTGGGATGAAAATTATTATCAGACATCTGTTACTTGACTGATATTTTGTGCTCTATCGGTGCTTCTATCTGCGCGTTCAACGCATTGATTGACTGAAAATCATTTCCACTTGCATGCAGTGGGAATCCATTAAATAAGACTAAATCAGACTCATTTAACTAATAGGTGAGTCTGAATTCAATGCAACTTGCAGCAGATCCTTTGTCAATTATATTTCGTGAGTCTTACATCAAATCGTTCCCCACCTATGGCGCCAAACAAACCATCAAATGCCAATGACAATGACACCCTTGTTGCAAATTCATTGTCAAGTAGTGTCAATTGGCAAAAAAAAGTCATCAGTCTTATTTGACGTTTTATCCTACTTCTATCCCATGATGCAATGTTCGTCCATGACATATGACCAGTGGGGATCATCAGAATGCTATTCAATTGCCCATTCTCAAAGAGAGCCGTGTCTACCCGCGGGAGACCAAAGCGACTCTCATGTAAACTGGTGACATTTTTGAATCTCCAATCTCAAAGCGAGGCAGCATGACATCACTCGCTCGACCGGGACTATTCATTCTCAAAGAGAGCCGTGTCTACCCGCGAACTACTTCCTGTATTAGATAACTCACTTTCACGGCCAAGTATACATACCGACAATAATTTGTTCGCGATTGATATGCTCCGAAACGGAAAGAGTCATTTCCCAATTATATAGCCCACGTTATGTTCAGCAATTCGCTTCTAACTTGGCGGAGTCAGCAGGTCAATGACAAGCCGGATACAGAGGTGAAAATCATACGCCGCCTACTCACCCCCCAAATTTTGGGGGGATGGCTCCCATTTACCCGTGAGACTCTTTCTCGCAGTAGGGAGTCTCGCGAGACGAGAATGTTCAATTGCCCTGTCATCTCCCTCGTGTATCACGACATCAGTTTAAATGCCAACGCGAAATGCCTGGCCAAGCCGGACGAACACGTCTTGTTATCTTTAATTTGGTGTGTCGGGTTACATACAGGAATCCAGGCCTTGCGAGCACCTGTACTGTGCGTCCAAACTCCGAACATCGTATGGCAACGGAACGACTATAGTCTCGTCTACGAGCACTGCCCGCAATTGAAATTATAGTTATCACGCTCTCAGCGTAGAGATTACTCCACCAATACAAAACTTCTACTGTCACTGTAACAACCTCATTATTCATTAACAAAATATCTCCGAAAATCTGTTCATCAATAACCTACACTGGTTTCACTGGTAGGAAGATTATGTTAATGCCATTTGTTTGTGTATCACATGAATATAGTTCATGCGTATGGAACTGCCGTAGTGTGTGATGCAATGTAAGTAGTATATAAAGTTGAAATTGGGTCCCATTTATGCAAATTTGTGGCGGTCACGTGGCGGCTCTCGTCCAATCAGAAGCGAGTATTCGTCTGACCTTTGGAGATGCCCCGCCCACTTGACCTCATGACCAAAAAGCTACCTCCAGCACAGGAGAGTTCCAATTTTTCCAGGTCAAAAATAGTTCCATGTATTCATCCGCGGTGATGCGGTTTTGGTGGTGATTCGGTCTCGGGGAAAAAGCTTCCGCGGAGAAAAAGTAGTCCCTAGATAAAATGGTCCGATGGGGTCGAGTGAGGTATCAAAGTGAAGCTTAGGTGAAGGGGCATCTAATGGGCTGGGTATGGTTTCCCAATGACGATCACGTGATCAAGGCATGTCTCGACTTGTTCTGGGTTGTACAGTTCTGCCATACGAGCATGGGTACTAGTATTTCAAATAAATTAATTAATTAATTAATTAATTTTAATTAATTACTTGTAAAATGGCGGTGTTTTTAGACGGCGCAAGGGAGCAAACGAGGCAGTGGGGACGTCACGGGCAGAAAAAACCCTCACATTACCCTCAAAAAAACCTCTAAGCCATATAATAGTAATAAACATAATCTATAGGTATTGTACCATGTTAATAGGATCAGTCTAGCATCTGTACCACCCTAGGGTCGAGTGTTTATTGTCCCGTGTATCTCCGCAAGAAAACAACAAAGAAAATGGCGGCTCCAGGATGGTGCGGGGACGCCCTTTCCATATCACGGCGTCGACCGTAGCGCCATCAGCACACATTGACGCAAGGGAGACAACTCGTGTGGGCCAAGGATATGGAAATAGCCGTGTTGGAGCTAGGGGAGTGACTACTGGTCCAATGGGGTCGAGTGAGGTATCAATGTGAAGCTTAGGTGAGGGGGCATGTAATGGGCTGGGTATGGGGTTGAACTAGCGTCATTCTGCGCATGCGCGGTGGCCGAAGGGTATGAAAATAGCCGTTTTGGAGCTAGCGAAGCCAATAATGGTCCAATGGGGTCGAGTGAGGTATCAAAGTGAAGCTTATGTGAAGGGGCATCTCACTGGACTAGCGGCTTGGGCGTTGTCACCAATCTGCGCATGGGCGGTGGCCGAAGGGTATGGAAATAGCCGTGTTGGGAGCTAGCGAAGCCAATAATGGTGCAATGGGATCGAGTGAGGTATCAAAGTGAAGCTTAGGTGAAGGGGCATCTGACTGGACTAGCGGCTTGGGCGTTGTCACCATTCTGCGCATGGCCCAAGGGTATGGAAATAGCCGTGTTGGGAGCTAGCGAAGCCAATAATGGTGCAATGGGGTCGTATGAGGTATCAAAGTGATAGCCTGTGGGATAGGGTGTGGGATAGCCTTTTTGGAGCTAGGGGAGCCCCTAATGATCCAATGGAGTCGAGTGAGGTATCAAAGTGAAGCTTAGGTGAAGGGGCGGATTTGAAATAGCGTCATTCTGCGCATGCGCGGTGGCCCAAGGGTATGGAAATAGCCGTGTTGGGAGCTAGCGAAGCCAATAATGGTGCAATGGGGTCGTATGAGGTATCAAAGTGAAGCTTATGTGAAGGGGCATTTAATGGGCTGGGTGTGGGGTTGAACTATCGGCATTCTGCGCATGCGCGGTGGCCGAAGGGTATGAAAATAGCCTTTTTGGAGCTAGGGGAGCCCCTAATGGTCCAATGGGGTCGAGTGAGGTATCAATGTGAATCATTCAAGAAGGGGCATCTAATGGACTGGGTGTGGGGTTGACATATCGGCATTCTGCGCATGCGCGGTGGCCCAAGGGTATGGAAATAGACGTTTTGGGAGCTAGGGGAGCCACTAATGGGCCGATGGAGTTCTATGAGGTATCCATGTGAAGCCTAGGTGAAGGGGTATTTGCTGGCTGGGTGGGTGCATGTAAAAATTTTCCTGAAAAAAAAAGAAAAATACGGAACACGGACTTTATCGAAAAACCTGGGAAAATGCCTATATGGGGTATGAGGGGTATATAGGTCGCCGGGCTTAACGGGGCTTGTCTATCAATAGAGTTATCTCCCCCTAGTTCCAGGGTGGGTGTATGTAAAAATTTTCCTGAAAAAATACGGAATACAGACTTTATCCTAAATTACGGGAAAATACCTATATGGGGTATGGGGGGTATAGCACCATCCTGGGAAACCTACTTCTCCACATTTGCGGTATAGGTTGTGGGGTCTCGTTTTCTTAATCTCGTCAAGACAAACATGATAAGAAGTGTCCCGGAGCGAAACGGGGTTCGTCCGTGTTCAATAGTTTGCGCATGCGCAGTCTAGCCGTAGTATAGAAAACAGGCATTTTGGGTGCTATGTAGGGGTGTGTTTGGGTTAGAGATGAGCTAATCACGGTTCGAATGGGTCGTGTGAGGTGTTAAAGTGAAGCTTGTGTGGGGTAGAGTCAGAATGGTGTGTTTTTGAATGCATGTCGCGTCAATCTGCGCATGCACAGTTGGTTGTAGTAAGTAAAGTGGCCATTTTGGGGCAGTACATGAAGGTATTTGGGTAGAGATGGACTATTCACGGTCCGAATGGGTCGTGGAAGGTGTCAAAGTGAAGCTTGTGCGGGTTAGAGTCAGAATGATGTGCTTTTAAGTGCAAACCGCGTCAATCTGCGCATGCGCAGTTGGCTGTAGTAAGCAAAGTGGCCATTTTGGGGCAGTGAAGGAAGGTATTTGGGATCGAGATGGGCTATTCACGGTTCGAATGCGTCCTGGAAGGTGTCATCTTGTAGTTCTCGGGGTGTACATTCCGATTTGAGGATAATTTCCAAAGCGTCATCATGAGCCGTCATCTTTGATGACATCATCGGCACAAGTAATGTAGAAAGTGATGGCCATTTTCGGGCAGTACATGAAGGTATTTGGAGTCGAGATGGGCTATTCACGGTTCGAATGCGTCCTGGAAGGTGTCATCTTGTAGTTCTCGGGGTGTACATTCCGATTTGAGGGATGTCCGCGTCATCTGTGACGTCATTGATGACGTCATCGGTACCAGTAGTAGCGAAAGTGGACATTTTGTGGGTGCGTGGGGGTGAGTTTGGTGTAGACAGGGACTATCCTTAGTCCGAATGCGTCGTGTGAGGTGTCATTTTGTAGCTCTCGAGGTGTACATTCCGAGTTGAGGCATGTCCGAAGCATCTGTGACGTCATCGGTGACGTCATCAGTAGGAGTAGTAGCGAAAGTGGACATTTTCGGGCAGTACATGAAGGTATTTGGGATCGAGATGGGCTATTCACGGTTCGAATGCGTCCTCGAAGGTGTCATCTTGTGGTTCTCGGGGTGTACATTCCGATTTGAGGGATGTTCGCGTCATCTGTGACGTCATCGGTGACGTCATCGATACGAGTAGTAGCGAAAGTGGCCATTTTCGGGCAGTACATGAAGGTATTTGGGGTCGAGATGGTGCGGTAGGAATATCATTCTGCGCATGCGCAGACGCAATGCGGAGCTCTCGTCCAATCAGAAGCCAGTATTTCAAATCCGTCACAGAGTTCTCAGCCAATCAGAAGCGAGTATTTTGACCCGGTGCATTATGGGACATATCCAAGATGGCGGCACGTATGTTCAAGATGGCGGCACATCCGGTGTCGAAAACTGGCCATTCCGTCGGGATGTGGTCACCTAGTGTCGAAAACTGGTCCTTGTATGGGTCCTGCTAGACGTTTTTGACGCCATGATATAGACCGGAGAGAGAGAGAAAACAACAACAACAAGGATGACACATGAGGGAACAACAACAACAACAAGTTTTTTTTCATATAGTTTATTTTCCCCTTCCATCATAACATACCCACGCTGGGGGAGCCGCGTTGGGTATGTTTACAATTCAAGAAAGACTCTTGTCCAATCAGGGACCGCCATTTGCATCTGTCCTATTCGTTCCTGTCCGTTAGATGTATTCTTGTCCAATCAGAAGTCGCCATTTCAGAGAGTTCCTTCTTCGGTCATGTTCATTCTGAACCTTTTATTCTAATCATCGTCGGCCAGGCCTGGATACCGTTGAGGCCACATATCCTCAGATAGTTGTTTGTGCATTCTGAGTATCTATCAGTGCATGGGTGAATACTTTCATCCGATGGGGATGGTGGTCAGTTTAACCACGAAGAACGTAACATTGGTCACCCTCTCCACTTGCCATTTTGTGTTTTGTCGTTGTTGTCGTACCCATTCCGAACTATCCACGCTGTCCAGTTCCTTCAGCATCGTCTCCAGTGACGCACGATGGATAATGGTGAAAGGCTGGTCAAACACCCGGGTATTATTGCTGGGATAAAAGTAACGGAGCTGGTCTGTCTCTTTATAGCGAAGAATGTATCCAAAAGTGAGATTTAACTTGAAGGCTGTATCTTGGTCGTTGAAGATGGCTTCCACGTAGCTACGTAGACGGATGTTTTCTTCCAACCGGAAATTATATAAGTCCAATATCGGTCGATGCCGATGAAAACAGTGTCGGATCACGGACCAATGGCGTCGATACATCTCACGCACTGGATGATCTTCGGGTAAGAGATCGCTGGGAACATCCACCGCATCTTCCAGAAAAGGTTCGATGCTGTCAGGCGTATGACTCGAAACCGAACGGTGGAGTCCGGCTGGAAATCCAGGCTCTTCTGAACTGTGGGTATAGGCGGGCTCTCCGTCATCGCATCACCCGTGGCGTTCGTCTCCCCGGGCTTATCTTCACTGGGCCTGACCTTTTGCGGCTCCTCTTCAGTAGGAAGTTGTCGCCCAAATCGTAGAGACGAGACATGAATCAAACGTTGGTGCCGTCTTAACTGACTGCGCCGTTTAAAGAGTTGACCACATTCATAACATTGTTCCGTCGCACCCTTGTGGAGTGAGCGTTCGTGGCGCAGTAAAGCATCTTCCCGATTAAATGACCGTGCGCAGGTTATACAAGAATATAGTGTACCAGTGTGGATGGAGGACTCGTGTCGTCGCAAGTCTTCTGGGCGAGTAAATGACTTCTGGCAAGTTTTGCAAGTGAACATCTTGGTGGTGGACAGAGTGTCTGATGAAACGGCAAGGCCGCTTCCGTTTTATAGCACGCTAGCTGTTGATCTATTTTTAGCACACTCAGTTCAACTACCTACCGGATGTAGGCTGTTTTTAATCGTCATCGGGCAGGCCAGGATACCGTTGAGGAAACATATCCTCAGATAATTGTTTATGCATTCTGAGTATCTTTCAGTGCATGGGTGAATACTTTCAGCCGATTGGGGTGGTGGGTCAGTTTAACCACGAAGAACGTAACATTGGTGACCCTCTCCACTATCCATTTGGTGTTGGGACGCTGTTCATAGGCCCATTCCAAGGGATCCACAGTGTCCAGTTGGGCCAGCATCGTCTCTAGCGACGCCCGATTGGTGATTGTGAAAGGATAGTCGTACACTGGGTTGATGGCACTGGAATAGAAATAGCACAATTCGCGCGTCATCTTATGGCATAAGATGTAGCCAAATGCTACATTTAATGTGAAGGACGTAGGTTGATCATTGAAGATGGCTTCCACGTAGCTGCGTAGACGGGCGAGGTCGATCAGTCGGAAATTGTACAAGTCCAACATAGGGCGATGACGGTGGAAGCAGTGTCGGATCATGGGCCAATGGCGTCGATATATCTCACTCACTGGATGATCTTCGGATAAGAGATCGCTGGGAACATCCACCGCATCTTTCAGAAAATGTTCGTTGTTGTCAGGCGTATGACTGAAAACAGTAATGCTAGGAACCGGCTGGATATCTAGGCTCTTCTGAGCTGTGGGTATAGGCGGGCTCTCCGCGATCGCATCACCAGTGGCATTCTTCTCCCCGCGTTCATCTTGAGTGGATCTGTCCCTCCTGGGTGCCTCTTTAGTGGAAAGTTGTCCCTCATGCCATGTTGACGGACCATGAATCAAACGCTCATGCCGTTTTAACTGACTGGGTCGTCTGAAGAGTTGACCACATTCTTCGCATGGACGCTTGGGTGGCCCATGAATTGAACGTTCATGGCGCTGTAAATGATCTGGGCGCTGAAACGACAGTGTAGGCCTACATATCGTACAGCTATACCGGGCGATTCCATCGTGCTTGGTAGCCTCATGGCGGCGCAAGTCGTGCCGGCGAGTGAACGATTTCGAGCACGTAGTACAAGTGAACATCTTGGTGGTTGACAGAGTGTCTGATGAAACGGTCAGGCCGTTTCCTTTTTATAGCAAAGCTAGCTGTTGATATATTTTTAGCACCATCAGTTCAACTTGGACGTCAGCGACAAGAACCCGGATGTAGGCGCGGACGTCATTGACAAGAGCTCGGATGTACAAGAACCCGGATGTACCCGGATGTGAATGCGTCTGATGCGTGTGAGGTCACTTTCGCTTCCGTTCACGTGACCGGAACTGACCTTTGACCCCGGCGCGCATGCACCCATGCACTGAAAGATACTCAGAATGCATAAACAATTATCTGAGGATATGTTTCCTCAACGGTATCCTGGCCTGCCCGATGACGATTAGAAACAGCCTACATCCGGTAGGTAGTTGAACTGAGTGTGCTAAAAATAGATCAACAGCTAGCGTGCTATAAAAAGGAAGCGGCCTTGCCGTTTCATCAGACACTCTGTCCACCACCAAGATGTTCACTTGCACAACTTGCCAGAAGTCATTTACTCGTCTAAACAATTTACGACGCCACGAGGCCTCCGCCCACAACGGTGCACGACATACTTGTATAACCTGCGCACGGTCATTTAATCGGGAAGATGCTTTACTGCGCCACGAACGCTCACTCCACGAGGGTGCGAAGGAACAATGTTATGAATGTGGTCAACTCTTCAAACGACGCAGTCAGTTAAGACGGCATCAGCGTTTGATTCATGTCCCGTCTCTACGATTTGGGCGACAACTTCCTACTGAAGAGGAGCCGCAAAAGGTCAGACCCAGTGAAGATAAGCCCGGAGAGACGAACGCCACGGGTGATGCGATGACGGAGAGCCCGCCTGTACCCACAGTTCAGAAGAGCCTGGATTTCCAGCCGGACTCCACCGTTACGGTTTCGCGTCATACGCCTGACAACATCGAACCTTTTCTGGAAGATGCGGTGGATGTTCCCAGCGATCTCTTACCCGAAGATCATTCAGTGCGTGAGATGTATCGACGCCATTGGTACATGATCCGACACTGTTTTCATCGGCATCGCCCGATATTGGACTTATATAATTTCCGGTTGGAAGAAAACATCCGTCTACGTAGCTACGTGGAAGCCATCTTCAACGACCAAGATACAGCCTTCAAATTAAATCTCACTTTTGGATACATTCTTCGCCATAAAGAGACAGACCAGCTCCGTTACTTTTATCCCAGCAATAATACCCGGGTGTTTGACCAGCCTTTCACCATTATCCATCGTGCGTCACTGGAGACGATGCTGAAGGAACTGGACAGCGTGGATAGTTTGGAATGGGCCCAACAACGCCCCAACACAAAATGGCAAGTGGAGAGGGTGACCAATGTTACGTTCTTCGTGGTTAAACTGACCACCATCCCCATCGGATGAAAGTATTCACCCATGCACTGATTGATACTCAGAATGCACAAACAACTATGTGAGGATATGTGGCCTCAACGGTATCCTGGCCTGCCCGATGACGATTAGAACAAACGGTTCAGAGCGAACATGGCCGAAGATGGAACTTTCTGAAATGGCGACTTCTGATTGGACAAGAGTAGCCGAGAATACATCTAACGGACAGGAACGAATATGAAACTTGCAAATGATGGCCTCTGATTGGACAAGAATCTTCTTGAATTGTAAATATACCCAACGCGGCTCCCCCAGCGTGGGTATGATGTAACATTGGGGAGAATAAACTATATGAAAACAACTTCTTGTTGTTGTTGTTCTCTCATGTGTCATCCTTGTTGTTGTTGCTGTTGTTGTTCTCTCTCCGGACTATATCACGGCGTTATGTTAGAATGTTAAGGTGTAACGACGGGCGTTGACGGGCATCACTGCATTTCGAAGAATTAGTGACAATTCCATGGAATATCAGAGATTCTGAGCTATTTCACCAGGGCGTTGAAGCATTAAGAATGGTGTTGGTGGGCGTTGCTACAAGATGACACCTCCCATGACGCATTCGCACCGCAGATGGTCCATCGCTACATCAAATAACATCCTTCACTACCCCAAAGGCTCACTTTCGCTACTATTCCTACTGATGACGTCACCAATGACGTCACAGATGCTGTGGACAGTCCTCAAATCGGGGTCTGCACGCCGAAAACTACAAGATGACACCTCCCACGACGCATTCGGACTGAGAATAGAGCATCCCTACCCCAAATACCTTCCTGCACTGCCCCAAAATGCACACTTTCGCTACTACTCGTACTGATGACGTCACCAATGACGTCACAGATGCTGTGAACAGCCCCACAAATCGGGATCTACACCCCGAGAGCTACAAAATGACACCTCCCACGACACAATCGAACCGTGAATAGCCCATCTCGACCCCAAATACCTTCATCTACTGCCCCAAAATGGCCACTTTACTTACTACAACCAACTGCGCATGCGCAGATTGACGCGACTTGCACTTAAAAACACACCATTCTGACTCTAACCCACACAAGCTTCACTTTGACACCTTCCACGGCCCATTCGGGCCCATAGGGGTCCATCTCTACCCCAAACACACACCCACATACCCCCCAAAATGCCTGATTTCTCTACTACGGCCAGACTGCGCATGCGCATATTGACGCGACATGCGTTACTACTCGTACTGATGACGTCACCAATGACGTCACAGATGCTGTGAACAACCCCCCAAATCGGGGTCTACACCCCGAGAGCTACAAAATGACACCTCCCACGACACAATCGGATAAGGGATGGTCCATCTCTACACCAAATACCTTCCTGTACTACCCCAAAATGCACACTTTGGCTATTACTCCTACTGATGACGTCGATGACGTCACAGATGACGGGAACATCCCTCAAATCAAGGTATACACCCCGAGAACTACAAAATGACACCCTCCAGGACGCATTCGACCCGTGAATAGCCCATCTCGACCCCAAATACCTTCATGTACTGCCCCAAAATGCACACCTTCGCTACTACTCCTACTGATGACGTCACCAATGACGTCACAGATGCTGTGGACAGCCCTCAAATCGAGGTCTGCACGCCGAGAGCTACAAAATGACACCCCACACGACGCATTCGGACCAAGGATGGTCCATCTCTACCCCAAATACCTTCCTTCATTGCCCCAAATTGCACACTTTCGCTACTACTCGTAATGATGACGTCACTGATGACGTCACAGATGACGCAGACATCCCCAAATCGGGGTCTACACCCCGAGAGCTACAAAATGACACCTCCCACGACGCATTCGGACCAAGGATGGTCCATCTCTACACCAAATACCTTCCTTTCACTGCCCCAAAATGTCCACTTTCGCTACTACTCGTACTGATTACGTCACTGATGACGTCACAGATGACGTGAACAGCTCTTAAATCGGGATCTACACCCCGAGAGCTACAAGATGACACCTTACACGACGCATTCGGACCAAGGATGGTGCCTCTCTATCCCAAATACCTACCTGCACTACCCCAAAATGGTCACTTTACTTACTACAACCAACTGCGCATGCGCAGATTAACGCGACATGCATTAAAAAACACACCATTCTGACTCTAACCCACACAAGCTTCACTTTGACACCTTCCACGACCTATTCGGACCCATAGCGGTGCATCTCTACCCCAAACACCTTCATGTACTGCCCCAAAATGGCCACTTTACTTAATACAACCAACTGCGCATGCGCAGATTGACGCGACTTGCATTCAAAAACACACCATTCTGACTACCCCACACAAGCTTCGCTTTGACACCTCACGCGACCCATTCGAACCGTGATTAGCCCATCTCTAACCCAAACACACCCCTACATAGCACCCAAAATGCCTGTTTTCTATACTACGGCCAGACTGCGCATGCGCAGACTATTGTACACGGACGAACCATTAGCCCAGTCGGATGCTCCTGCACGAGAGCTTCAAAATAAGACCTCACTCGACCCCATTGGACCATTAGGGACTCACCTAGACTCCAACATGTCCACCCCGTATGGGCCTATACACCCATAGCCATGCAGTATAGGCCTATGGGCCTACCCAGGCCTCGGCGACTTTTTTCAAAAATTTCACCAATTCGCTCCGCAGCACTTCCTATCGTGTTCTAAATGACGAGACGAGTAAAACGAGACCCCACAACCCTACCGCAAATGTATAGAAGTACGTTTCCCAGGGGGACAAACATTGATCCTATACCCCAGTATGGGAATATATATTTATATATATATGTCTATATGGGGCTATATCGTACTTTTTCAAAAATTCCACCGATTCGCTCCGCAACACTTCCTATCGTGTTCTACATGACGAGACGAGTAAAACGAGACCCCACAACCCTACCGCAAATGTATAGAAGTACGTTTCCCAGGGGGACAAACATCGGTCCTGTACCCCAGTATGGGACTATATGAGGCTCGGTGACTTTTTTCAAAAATTTCACCGTTTCGCTCCGGGACACTTCTTATCATGTTTGTATTGACGAGACTAAGAAAACGAGACCCAACAACCTATACCGCAAATGTGGAGAAGTAGGTTTCCCAGGATGGTCCTATACCTCCCATACCCCATATAGGCATTTTCCCGTAATTTAGAATAAAGTCCGTATTCCGTATTTTTTCAGGAAATTTTTTACATACACCCACCCTGGAACTAGGGGGAGATAACTCTATTGACAGGCGAGCCCCGTTAAGCCCGGCGACCTATATACCACCCATACCCCATATAGGCATTTTCCCAGGTTTTCGATAAAGTCCGTTTTCCGTTTTTTTTTTTCAGGAAAAATTTTACATGCACCCACCCCATTGCCTGAATGCCTCTTCACCTAGGCTTCACTTTGATACCTCACTCGACCCCATTGGACCATTAGTAGCTCCCCTAGCTCCAACACGGCTATTTGCATACCCTTGGGCCACCGCGCATGCGCAGAATGCCGCTATTTCAACCCCACACCCAGTCCATCAGATGCCCCTTCATGAATGCTTCACTTTGATACCTCACTCGACCCCATCGGTCCACTAGGGGCTCCCTAGCTCCAAAAAGGCTATTTTCATACCCTTCGGCCACCGCGCATGCGCAGAATGCCGATAGTTCAACCCCACACCCAGCCCATTAGATGCCCCTTCACATAAGCTTCACTTTGATACCTCACTCGACCCAATCGGACCATTTTATCTAGGGACTACTTTTTCTCCGCGGAAGCTTTTTCCCCGCGACCGCATCACCACCAAAACCGCATCACCGCGGATGAATACATGGAACTATTTTTGACCTGGAAAATTGGAACTCTCCTGTGCTGGAGGTAGCTTTTTGGTCAATTTGAAATACTCGCTTCTGATTGGACGAGAGCTCTGTGACGGATTTGAAATACTCGCTTCTGATTGGTCGAGAGCTCCACACTTGCTCCACAAATTCATGTCATTTGCATAAAAAGGCGGGAATTTGCTCTTTATATACTACTCCTGGTGATTAGTGTCCCTTTTCATATCCTTTTCTATTGCAACCAAGGACAGACGTTCCCAATGTGGAGAAACATGTCCTACCCAAGTTAGAAGATAGGGACCAGACATTCTTTGCTTCCACACCGGAACGACAAACACTTGAGTGCTGAAACTTTTTGCCTTTCTAGCATGTCATATTGGGGTCAGTTGCCATTTTCAGCCAATTTACATAACCCCCTCAGTAGTGATTTTTAAAAAGTTGCGTCATTGCAATTTTCTTACAATAATCTGCTTTCCTGTCCGTAGAAGCAGCCAAATCTATTTCATTTCACATCAGATAAATTATTTCCTAATCATAAATTGCATAATTGAAAAAAAATTATATAAAAAAATGCCATTTTGGAATGATGTCAGTCATGTCATCGGTTTGGCCGTCTTGGATTTTTTCTTCTTTTTGTTTTGGTAGAGCTTACCCCAAAGCATCCACACCCGGCTGTGGTACAAACACCCTCCCTCCCTCCCCCCCCCCCCCCCCCCAGTCAGATACAGTTAAGCATTTTCAGTCATCTAGGACTGATCATCTGAATATTTTCTGTGAGAATCTTCATTCAAAACAATTCCAGTGATCTATGTTCCTCCACTTGAGCATTTCCAGTGATATAGTACCCATCTAATGAGCATTTTCAATAAGCTTGGACACATCATCTTAAGCATTTCCATTGATCTATATAGGACCAGTCATATGCACATTTTGAGTGGCCCTAGACCTATCCTCTTAAGCTTTCCAGTGATCTAGCATACATGCTCAGAGCATTTCCATTAATCTTGGATCCATTATCTTTAATACATGTATTTCCAGTGATCTAGTCCATCTTTTTTAGTGCTCTTGGACCTATCCTCTTGAGGATTTCAAGGGATCTAGGATCTATCACAAGAGAATTTTCAGTGATCCTGGACCTATCATCTTAAGCATTTCCAGTGATCTAGGACCCACCTTCTGAACTTTATTTGGTGCTTTTGGACATACCCTCTTAAGCCCTTCCAGCATGTCCAGGGATCTAGGGGCTATCCTCTTAAGCATTTCCAATGATTCAGGTCCCGTCATCCTAAGCATTTCTAGTGATCTAGGACCCATCATCTTAAGCATTTCCAGTGATCTAGGACCTATCATCTTAAGCAGTTCCTGTGATCTAGGACCCATTTTTTTGCATTTTCAGTAATCTTGGATCCATCATCTTAAGCATTTCCAGTGATCTAGGACCCATCATCTTAAGCATTTCCTGTGATCTAGGACCCATTTTTTTTAGCATTTCCAGTAATCTTGGATCCATCATCTTAAGCATTTCCAGTGATCTAGGACCCATCATCTTAAGCATTTCCTGTGATCTAGGACCCATTTTTTTAGCAGTTCCAGTAATCTTGGATCCATCATCTTAAGCATTTCCAGTGATCTAGGAGCCATCATCTTAAGCATTTCCAGTGATTTAGGAGCCATCCTCTTAAACATTTTCAGTGATTTAAGACCAGTCATTCTAAGCATTTCTAGTGTTCTAGGACCTGTCATCTTATGCATTTCCAGTGATCTAGGACCTATCATCTTATGCATTTTCAAATATCTAGAATCCATTCTCTGCACATTTTCAATAATCTTGAATAAG
>JAVTVY010054197.1:0-29606 GCA_036873755.1 Hanleya hanleyi
TTTGTTTGATCGTCGCTAAAAAGCTGAAAAGCGACATTAAACCTTAATTCTCTCTCTCTCTCTCTCTCTCGCCCTCTCTCTCTCTCTATGAAGTCGCTTCTCCCAATTCCATACTTTGGTAGAAAAGTGAAATTAATCTCTGGTTATAAGCTGTTTTGATTACCAAGGCTCGTTCTGACCATGGAACTCAACAGGACCCCTTAGATCACAGACATATGTAGAAAGGATAGATCTACTAGTATACGACTGCATACAAAGTTTCCAGGCTTGCGATAGATATTCAGATATCAACTGTTCGCTCATTAAATCAGTCACATCTTCCAATGCCATCTTTTGACAGGAAAATTAATGTCGCGTTACACGCTGTTTTGATTTCTACGGCTGGTTCTGGTCATGAACTCGGTCAGACTCCTTAAACCAAAATCAACTTTGGAATATAGACGAATGCTTCGGTGAAATAAACAATCTAAAAGATGTGATCTACTGTTTTAGACTCGTACGAGGGTTCGTTGATTATAGAAATAGATAAATCTGTTAAACTCAACAGATCACTTGATAAAGGCTCCGGCACGAGAGTCGAAAGCTTGTGCATTAAATATGTTTACGTGGAGTACAGCTCAGATGTATGTCTATTTCTATAATCTCAAATATGTAAGCAGAATATGCATTCACAGTAAACAGATGTATTCAGACATGGCACCAGGCATGACGTCGACTTCACCCCTGTGACTTCTTAAAGGTTATACCAAATGACTCTATACTACTTTGCATTAAAACATACCCAGTAGTGTTCCAAACAACAAATTAGTATTTTTTTTCTCGAATAATGTCGTCGAAGTGGGTTTTAGGACACGAATAGCACACATGTGGGGGAAAACGTATTGGAGCCGTGATCTCTGGTGCATGACGTCACAACCTGATTACGATTGCGCCGTAAACGTCATAGTCTATGACGTCGGGCGTTGTTACGAAAGATTCACCCAACTGTGGGAGTTCTAGCGTGATGTCGCTGACATTTGGACATCACAACAGGCATTTGAGCGATATCGTAATCAGCTTGTGACGTCACAGGTCAAGCGATCACAGCTTTCGCCGTTTTGAAAGGGGCATGAAATTGTCGCACTTTACTGTTGGTATTTCCAACCTTGGGTAGTTCGAAAACATACAAAAATGTAAAACAAGTCTATAAAATCACCTCTACAACAATTTAGCACAAAAAGTAGCAGATTTTGAGACCATTTTGTATAACCTTTAAACTCGTATTTTCATTCACCATTTCAATTAATGAATTCAATTTTTCCCCAAAAGACATTAAATCGCCAGATTTTGACACTTCCCCGAATTTTAATATTCAGTTATCTAGACCACCAATTGAACCTAATATGAAAAGATTCGCCAATTCGTAAGTTCATTTCAAAATTAAAATTTTCAAAATTTCGTTAATTCTAAAAACCTAGAGTTCGGAGGAATTCAGATTTCGTGGGATAACTTGTCAGTACGAATTGTTCAGAACACAAAACTTCAAGGCGACTAACTGGGCAACTACTGGACCCATATTATCTGGAAACGCTCGCATACATAATTATGTCAAAAATACACGATATTGAAGTTTTTAGGTGTTTTCAGATTTTGATTAAAACTGTACGATAAATGATTGTGTGTGTTACGAAGCCTCTTTACGGGAAATGTTAGTACAAAAATGCAGAGTTAATAGGTTAAATTTTCAAATATTCGTTAAAAAACCGTTTGTTGCATACCTTCTACCTGTTAAAGCTTCAAAACTGTTAAATCGATAATAGTTACGATGCTTTATAGAAAGGAGCTGAAACCGAGAATAACGGTGTCTAACAATCAAGGATTAAAATCGGTGGTGTTGGTGTGACGGTTACGACTGTTACAGTCGGAGTTAACCTATGTCAGTATAACTCCGTACACTGTGGTCGTCGGGTTAAAATCATTTTGAAGTATATGTACATTTTTCGACAACTTTACAACAGTGAATTATTTTATTTTTTTCGCCTGATTATATCGGTATGCTTAAAGTTTGTGTTCAGAATATGACCATGTTTGAGGTTATTCTTTTGCTCGATGTATTCAGGTGGTATCAACCTGTATCAACGGTTATGAGAAGGTGGTGAACAGTACGATGTGTGCCGTTGACAGTCCAAACTTCATCCCGGGGTCTGAGGGAGTTAGTGAGGCCGATAAACAGATCATCCTTAACGCTCATAATAATTACAGAGCCGGAGTGACCCCAACTGCTACCAATATGAGGAAAGTGGTGAGTACAAAACAATACTGGAAATTTGATTGATCAAAATGAAATCGATACGCACTATGTGCTTTAGTGGTCGAACCAAATATTTCTCCGGCAAAGGTTGTCTTCGAACTGAATTAAAATTCAGAATTCTCATCCCAATTTATAATAAATAGTCTAAGCCAAAATCGTTGATGCATCGAGAAAAATTACAAACTTTGAATAGGTTTCCTCGAATTCGTGAATTTGCAAAGAAAGTCTTAATTTTTATAACTTTGATTCACACTCAACCTGCATTGGAACCTCTGTGGTGTACCAACAAAATTGCCCTGTTATAGACATTAATCCAGGGCGATTCAATGCTAATCGACCCCACATTCCTCTTGAATAAGTGAAATGGATGTCTTTTCGAATTTTAAGAGTGTTGCTCCAGAAACGTAGCCTCCAATGGGCGGTTTGCACAATAGGGCAGATGATAAATCGGAAATGTTGGTTCTGTCAGTTGATTGACTAAATGGGTTGAAATCGACAAACCGGAGGTGGCAGTCACGTGATCTGATTGAACAGGCGGTATTGTGTAAGTACCCTATTGCTTCAGGTTCGTCGGATTAACATCCCTTTTCGCCACTGTATGGTCCATTTCCGCAAGCCTATTGCCGGTTTGGCTATAAACAATCTGTTTTCAACTACTGCGTTCGCGGGTGACGTTATGGCTTCCCGCAAGATCCTATACAAAGACCATAATTAAACTAGGTTAATGAAGAAGCACAGCGTTATCACCAATGATGTCTAGTATGAAGAAGTACTAGGACAAGATCCGAGAGATAGTCATTGGTTTCAGACTGGGTTGGTGCCGGGCTCACATTTTTTCTTCGTGATTGTGGTTTCACGTCTTGAACGACGGAGGTTTAGTGATCACTGCCTGTATAGTATACGTAGACATGCCGATGGAGGGGCTTTCATGTGGAGTAGGTTAGGTTTTTGTTACGGTTAGGGTTTTGCTAGGGTATGTTTGTTTGGATCATCGTCACCGTGTGCCCAATAAGGTTAGGTGTGACCTTCACTGGATTTGAAGGAAACTACAGACAGCCCTACAGGCACATCATATTTAGATCTATATCTCTATAAAAATGAAGCGGGCATTCTCTCGCGTCGACTTTATGACAAAAGAGATGATTACAATTTCGATATCGTAAACTATCCCTTTCTGGACAGTAATATTCCAGTAGGACCTGCATATGGCGTATACATATCTCGCTTAGTAGCATTTGCTAGATCCTGTATTAAATGTGACGATTTTAATCAACGTCACAAAACATTGTTGCAGAAACTTATAAAACAGGGCTACACCAGCAAGCGCCTAAACTCAAAGTTTCTCAAATTTGGCGATACATATCGCATGCTGATAGCAAAATACGAGCGTAGCGTGCAAGATCTATGGCGTTACGTTTCGTAACTTGTGTCTAATTCCGCTTAACCCGGGGCTAGGGGCCGTATGAACCCATGTACTTCAAGATCCTCATGGTACTCATATGAACAGTCACAATCAAAGCGTGCCTGAGATACATCATTCTTTAGATGACGACTTTACAACGAATATTATGGATTAAGAATACTGATCAGCGATACGGATTTGATATTTTTGGAACATTATGATGTCTTGCCGGCATCATTGAAAACTGTTGACCGCTTCTCTCTTGCAGGAAACAAGCCTATATTTATGTATACTATGATTGTCTTTTTGAATTTGGTGCTAATACTGTTATATGGAATATGGAATAGGTCTTTGGATTATGGACGCGGATATTCTCTAATGGACGACGGCTGAATTATGGATGACGGATTAGACGCTTGTAAAGTTAAACTTCAAACATCCAACCAACTGGACAGGAAACGCGGCTTTTCTACTTTGACGTGCTAGTTTCATCCTTTCCGCGGCTGGAGGGAAAAAGGCTATTATCAAGCCTTATCAGCGGACTGATTAACTCAGAAACTCTAGCTTTGATTGGTGTATACAGGATAAGGGGCGTGGCTTCAGCTTTGAGGCAGGTCAACATGTGTCAATAAAACCATCTGCCTGATAATGCGTGCCATACCGGCTGGAATGAATACCAGCCGTCGCAGACGACTATACTTTTCTTCGATGCTCGCTACGACATTCACTTCGCTATGTCGAGGTGAGTGAAATAGCTCATTCAGCCAACTATACACTAGCTTGATGGACAATTTTGAAGAAATCCTATCAGGTATAGGATATGACTTCGATTATTTCGACAATTTGATCGGATTTGCAAACGAGCCAGTAACAAAAATATCACATTTTAGACCGCCCAAAATGGTTTTAATTTTTCAAAAACATTTCGATTTTGGTAAATGTACAAACATAATCCAATGAGGAATGCAAAAATACACGTGAAAATAATAACTTTTGATCCGTCTTCGATGAGTACGTTCTGGAAAACAACTAAAAACTGAAATTTCATATAGCACAAATTATCACCTTCAGGCGAAATCAACAACATATTGAACTCTTTTTCCCCAAACAAAAAGACGCATAGGCAAGCAAATGTTAAACCCAACTAACCTGGTACCATCCCTTGTGATATACCAAAGACAAAATTTCCCAAAATATAATTAAGCTTGTTTGAAAACTTTTCCGCTCTAATCCAGATGGCCGCCGCCCGGGGTGACGTTGACATTCACGGCTAGCATAGTCAGTGAGGGCGAGGGGATAAGTCTTTGAAGTAAAGCTGCGATTTCCGTTCAGTGAAGGTACAGGGCCCATGCTAGAAACCCGTGGACATTGACCTCAATTGAGTTCAAAGACAGTATCTGTAGACAAACATTGTTACTTGTTAATGATAAATGTTCGATTGATTAACATTTGTTCTATGAGTTTTGCCTACATTAATGATAGGGCATTTGTGTTGGCACACTACAAGATTTCTAAAACGGATAGATTCGGTATCATAGCTAAACAAAACCAGAAATCCATAGTAGATTAACGTATATACGAGAGAACGTTCACAGAATCAATCAGATTCACCAGAATTGTATTTATCCGCCTAATTTTCAAGTTTTTCTCAGTGCGCCAACCACTTGACGAACACTGGATCAACATTTCTATTTCATAATACAGGAGCTTGAACCGTTCATTTGTAAACAAAATTATGGACATGGTACAGATAGAACTAGATTATATTCGTTATAATGTCGTAACGAGATACGAAGTAGTTGGGAGAAACGAACTCATTATGATATGCAAACTGGTTAAAGCGAAATGCAATGATATCTTCATAACGGAAAACAAACTTATAAAACAGGGCTGTACCACCAAAGCGCCTCCACTAAAGTTTCTCAAATTTGGTGATACATATCGCATGATGATCGCAAAATACGAGCGCTGTGTGCAAGATATGTGGCGTTACGTTTCGTAACTTGTCTAATTCTGCTTAACTTGGTGCCAAGTGCCGTATGAACCCATATACTTCAACGTCCCCGTGGTGTTCATATGGACAGTGACAATCAATGCGTGACTGAGATACATCATTCTCTAGATAACGAATTTATAACGAAAATCATATGTATTAAGAGTACTGATCATGTATACGAATTTGAAATTTTTGGAAGATCATGATGTCTTGCCGTCATCGCTGGAAACTGCTGACCGCTTCTATCTTGTAGGAAACGAACCTATTATGGAATTTTCGGTCTTCAAGACAAGGGCTTGTGCGCAATCTTAAGATGTTGTAACGCAAGGTCGTCTGTTGACTCGGGTGATGGTCTCCATAAAACCCATGCAGATAATAGATTCCAGTTTCGGCTTACGAGATATCTCGAAGACTTGATAGCCTCTTTAAATGAGACAAGATACAACAATGACGGAGTCCATGTCTGCTGAATATTAAGCCGATTTATTGTAAATTCGTTCCACCTAACTTAGGAATGATCGGCGGTATTTGGCAGGCAGACCAACACATCAGACCATTTTGTAAATGTCTTTCAAAACTGGAGATAGTGCATCTATCATCGGAGACATGATGTTGAATTAGCCTGCCTGTACGCACCGGTCATCCCTTTTAAAACATTGCTAGTACATTACAGGGTCAAGTTAACTCAAATCTAACTCCTCAAACCGTCGGTGCAGTTTAGACAAGCTGCTCAGCTATCTGTCGCATTATCTAAACACACACGTCAAATTCAGTACAATTCCAGTGCGGTTACACAATTATGCAATGTTAAATCATACAAATTGAAACTTACATAACTGTTTCTCACAAATAGCTGTGTTCGCAAATGTTCATAATAACTGACCTAAAGGGTCATGAAATATAATTTCGGAAATGGTTTTAACCAAAACAAGCGGCACAGTTAAAATACGACTTCTAGTTTGCATGTACAGATTACATAAAATTGCTGGGGCAAGTATGGTGGCTAAGAAGTCTACCTTTACGTGAAAGTATGGTGGCTAAGAAATAACTATCTCACACTATATTTATGTATATATATACCAGGATCGTTTGTTTTAAATGGTGCTAATGCTGTAAATTGAATTAGGTCTTTGGATTATGGACGTGGAAATTCTTCAATGAACGACGGCTGAATATTGAATGGACTAGACGCTTGTATTTCTCCTAGTTTTCGTCACAAGCCAATGAATATGCCGGATTTTCATTTGAAAATTTGAGTTGATCAATCAATGTTTTTAAACTGGAAGATAGTCAGTGATGAATTACTCCATTACAATACCGTCCACAGTACTGGGATGATGAACTTGCCGCCATCGCCGAGAAGTGGGCCAAGCAGTGTATTGTGGGACATGACAGCCAACTTAAAATGTCCAGAAGAATACCAAGTAAGTCGAAGGGATATCCCTCACCTGTATCCAGCCTTTAACAAATCGATATTTCTCGCGGGTTGACTTCCTTGCAGGGCCGCTTGTGATCGCTCAAAGAATTGTTAAAAGATTCTGCCATGTTGAATGCTGATTAGATCTTAAAATTCTAATTATTTAGTTGAAATTCCACAAAACAGAACTTTCGAACCTAGACCAGATTCGGTTGGAGCAAAATTAGCTACCGGTACTCCATGTAAAAGTTGTTTTAATGAGAAATAACTACATGTAAACCATTGTTTTAAAACCAAACATCAAGTGAAAAAAGCTATACCTGTCCAAATCTATATTTTCCCAAATTATGGCCCAATGGGGCTCCCGGGTTTGACCTGGGTTGTCGTTGTGCACATCCACCAGATTCTTCCTGAGTGTCCTTACTTTTCTAAGTATCCAGGATTGACATGTTATTTCTCACTAACCATGTGTACATGGGGTATGGCACGCTGATCTGTATTTTTAAATACATTTCATAAATTGAAGTTTTTAAACCTGCTTTTATCGAAATTGTTTGAATCAAGGCAGTCTGAATATCAGATTTGACGTTCCAGCTTGCTTTGATTGTTTAATTGCAAGATATTAAATCGAAAAAAAGTGACGTTACATCAAGTTTCCTTTGAAGCTCTCCGACAATTCCGTAGCTATTGGTTCTGGAATATGATGAAAAGAACTGGCTGTGGGATTGTTATCTGACCGAGGGGTTTCCCTGCTAGTGCAGCTGGAGTAAAGTCCCGTGTTGTTTTCCAGTATATGGGACGTCAACGGGCCAGAATGGAGCTTTCGGTCAAAGCAATTGGGCATCGGCAGTGGCAGCTTGGTACAACGAAGTAAAATATTTCCAATACGGAAAAGATCCCAACGTTTACAATGGGCCCGGTGGCTGGAAGAAGATAGGCCATTACACCCAGGTATGATACTTAATATAAGCTAATATACACCCGTCAGAATGGCTGGTCCTATATCAAGCCTCCGCTCTCTTAGCATGGTGATGTACCAAGGGAATTTGCTCAATTGCTGGGAGAAGAGTGAGATGGGGCGGGTGAGGGGGAGGAGGATCTCCGACAACATCCATCATGAAGTGTTTGAGTTCTGGATACACTTTTACCGTCACGGCTCTCCCGCTGCTGATATGATAGGAACAACGGATTGTAACAACATTACCCTCTAAATTACTTATTTTTCTTTTACCCTTTGAGTGGAATTTCGCTCAAGTTGAGTGAATTATCCCAAACACATTGATTGTACAACGACATCAAACAATACAAAACTCCATAATATCCACTATACCCTCAATTTCAAATGGCATCACTTAACCCATGGCAGGTTTATCTGAAGAGGTAGCCATCCCAGTTCACCACCGCATAGCCTCTACTTCAGCCATACCTGTACAATGTTCCATCATACATGGCTTATATGGAGGCCCTGAACTGAACTGGAAGATCCATGTAGACATCGGTAGTATGGATATTATCACACACACTGGATGCTGACGCTAAATTAGAATATCATGGTTCACTGCCAGATTGAACTATGGAAATCTGACGAAAAAGCTTTTCGTCCAGTGGGTATGACACTCCCGGACCACCATACATATGACCATGTACACAGTCTTTGGATTACGGACGCGGATATTCTCTAATGGACGACGGCTGGATTATGAATGACGGACTAGACGCTTGTAATTCGGTGAATGTACACAGTCTTCGGGGAATGAAAATCATCGACACTGGTCTTAACTGGACGAATTGAGAGCCGAATCTTTCCATGTACCAAGACTAATTAATTCTTGATTGATTACCCACCTAATTTCAAGTCCGCAAGATGTAATTCTGCTGTTTTGGGTGCAAAAGCTTTTCCATGTGCTGTTCTGCTTTCCAGAGCGCACATTCAATGGCTTCTGGCATACATTATATTTTGTACTGAGGGAAATGACATCATCGACTCTATACAAACTGGTACTATTACGAAATCATTTGTCAGTTGAAGAGTGAAGATTTAAGGTAACACATCGTGCTGTTGGGCTAGCTGGAATGGATTATCAGCAGGAAATATTTGTCGGCGTCAGGAGAGACGAGCTTACCGAAATCTAGCCGCACGGGTGCCGAACAACCGGGGGACCGGGGCAGTTACTGCCTGATTCACTGCTTCCGTCGGGGGAGACGAGCTGACCAGAGTGTACAGACGCACTGCTGCCGTACGATCTGCACCGTAACGGGAGAGTTACATTGGCGGATTTACTGCTAGCTTCGGGGATAGAAGTCCACAGTCAGCTGTTTACAGTTCATGTCGACGTTGTCTATATAATCCCTTTTAAGCTGCCAGGAGGCTAACTGACTTGTCGCTCCGCCCCGGGTTGGATAGTTCTCACAGTGGGAAGCTTTTAGACACTGTGAAATATAACTTTGTTGACCGGAGGTTTATGCTCGAGAGAGTAGGTCGCGGCATTTGATGTCTTGACTCCGGTCCGATTTGTCCATACGTTGTAGCCCTCTGAGTCGATGAGTGAATCTCTTCCAATAACGTTGACTGATTAATCAATCAAAGATCACACATCCCTCAATAATTATAAAAATTGCAATACGCAGCTTTCATATATGCGCTTCCAGTAATAGCTTCGGCTTGTATATTATACACTTACATACACACATACACGCTTCATCGACACAGCTGATATCAGAACAACATTTTACTTCCAGACTACCTTCGTTTGAGCTTTTGTTATTTCTCACCTGCACACAAGTCTTTAGTCTCGCTTTGATTTACTCGGTACTGTAAATAAGATAACACACTAATGGAATATAGACACGCCTGTGGGTATCTTCACAATATTATATTACCTGAGAATTATTTTTGTAAACTCTTCACACAGTTAAATAACATTTCATTTACCAACACTGAGCCTGTTAATTCGCCTATCGGGTCTGTGTCGTGGGGTAAACGCCGTCAAGCGGGGAGGTAGCCGCTGTGCCATGGGTCAACGACACTTCGCCGAAAGCAGCGTACGTCACCATCGAGGTCTACTATCAACGGTAATAAGTCGTTATCAGTGAAATAGCGAGCAGGAGAGCTCGTGGTGGCTTCCTATTCTTTTCTACAGGTTCGCCTACAGTCAATAACGAACGGGAGAACTCGGGACGAATTATGACGTCTAGACATCTTACTGCTGTAAGCTTACAGCAGTGTATAAAGGGCGTATGGGCAACGATTTGGTGTAAGACTCACGAAATATAATTGACAAAGGATTTGCTGCAAGTTATATTGTCCGTCTTTGTCCAGGATATTACCTTTTCAATGGGAGGTCTTACACCAAAGCCTTGCCGGCGTATGAGGGCAGCGTGAGGGCGAACGACGAGGATATTGCCGCGACCAGGCAATACTACGACCAGACACCATAGGCGATTAACAGCGCTTGGACATTCATCGGGAGGCCGTGTACCAAGACACGGCGACGACCAGAGATTCCATACTTTCCGAGGTACTATCGAAGACCGGAGGAAACCACCAGACGACGAGCCTGACCACGGGAGTCTACACGAGACTGTGCCCGGACATATTTCTCGCGTCTTAGATAGGAGACTTTTTATATACTTGTATATATTATATTTCTTTCTCTTAAAGGTAAAGTTAACTTATAACTTGTAGCGCAGTGATCTTTGTTTCAGGAATTGGACGCTACGCCATACTAAACCCTCTATCTCTAGTATATCTTTACTTGAATATATGTTTATTGTATTACTCTTTGTAATAACGCTTTGGTTGTCTGTCTATGTCTTCCTTTCTCACCTCCTCGATCCAGACAAGGTGACTGGTTGTATCAAACATCTCTCGTTGGCCGGGATCTGTGCACGAGACTGTTCAATACAGGCTGACAATTTGTTTGTCCAGTTACTTCATGCCACGGCACATCCCATAACTAATGGAACGTTTATAAAGCCCGAGCGTTTCAGAAATAACAACATATAGCAAACGCGCGCTTGCTGAATTGAACGTCATATAAGACGTGTAGTTAGAAGGGTGTGGAGGACAGGTTTGTGGATTACACATGAGAGTGGAATTGCCATGCAACTTTTAGATCACTATTTATGGGTGGTGTTCAGCATCAATGGTGTCCATGTAATATTTGATTTAACTCCGGTTGGTATTCATGTTTCAGGTTGTCAAGGATACGGTAGTCTTGATAGGTTGTGGATACGCCAAGTGCTCGACGGGATACAACAAATTCTACTTCTGCAATTACCTCACCGGGTATGTATATATTTCATGTTTGAATGAAAAAGAATCCAACAAAACTACCTTCTGAACATAGCAAGGAAATATTTACGAGTCCTGGCGGAACGTTTTGATGTTTCCACGTCCCATTTACCCAAGGCTGATCACAAATAACAATATCTAGGAACCTTAATTTAAGGGTAATAGGACCACTATTAATGGCTTGGAGTGTGGTCAGGACAATTTACCTACCAGTCAATCTAGAGTCGAGGAAGACGTTGAACTATGTCCCATGAAAAAAATAATTTCATATTTACATATATTTTGTATATTATTTATTTCATAATTGGATTACACAGCTGTAGTAACAGTTTATTATTAATCAACTGTCTATGATATCAACCAAATACAAGAAATCGGCCTGCTTCATATGGCGATAAACTGGGCCAATATGAGGAAGGCGGGCCAATACGAAAAAGCCGGTCCAATACGGGTAAGCAGGGCCAATAAGGCCCGGTCCAATAAGGCCCGGTCCAATATGACTTTCAACATGGCGACGCTGAGGATGAATGATCCTCGATTCGCGATCTTCTCTGACTCTGAACGGATATTCATTATCTTCTGTGATATTTTTCGACAAAGCTATATGTGCCGATACACAAACCTTGAAGTCAAGTGAGGTGAGTCATGCTGAAATAGACTATAGTGACGCGAGCGCAACATCGACGGGCAAAGCACAAGCACACGACAAAACAGCGATCCAACATTTACAGCAGTGCACTGATTAGCTAAATAATATATAGCCCTCACGAGTATGAGGGCTATAGGTCGGCCCCAGTCACCTCCAGCGAGGGTTTTAGATAATTTTATTACGAATCACCCACCTCTGAAACTGCCGTACATCTAATCTCTATCCCCTCCTGCACTCATACTCGTGAGGGCTATATTTTATTTAGCTATGCACTGATGAACGAAGCGATGACTACAGTGATAGTTTACGACAGAAGATGTCAGACTTGCAGCTAGAAGAGCTTTTCACATATGGATAGAACCGGTGGAAAATATGCGGACGAAACACCTGTAAAATGATGTTGAAAACTAGGGTCTCCATAGCATGATAGGTCTTCGATCCTCAAATCAGGACTGAATTTGGACCAAATGTGCACCAGATTATAAGGTTGTATTTTGCTTCACCGTTCTCATCAAATACAATTAGTATATTGCTTTCACGATATATGTTCAATGAATGAAATTTCACCTGCTTTCATCTTTTTGACTCCGTTTCATACATGGAAGACCCCCGCCCAGTTTGAAGATGATCGGCCTATTCACCGTCCCGATTATCGCCGTCGTTTCCGACAGCGTTACTGTAGAGGAGATCAACATTCCGACGATAATGACATTTCAAAAAACACATAATAATAATCGTAGGAAATATGTCTATTGTGAAGGAAGAAATACATATTCCGATTTTGGGGGAGTCGCTGTACTAAAATATTCCTTGATGCATGTATTATAATCGATGAAAAAATTTTGTAGTTGAGTTAATTAATAAAAATGTCATTAACCAAGTGTTGTCATATTGGCCTGGTTATATATAGGTCCTCGGTCAGCCGTATTTGCCCTCGGCCTGCGGCCTCGGGCCAATACCAAGGCCAATATGAAAACACTTGGTTAATAACATAATAATAATAACCGCAAACTCGATGTCAATTTCATATACAAGTGGTAACCAATACTACCCGGTGATATCAAATTAGCTCAATATAAAGTCAAATTCACCTCCGACACACAATAGAATAAACACAAAATTTATATTTATATCTATTTTTAATATTTTGTCTAGTATGTACTACATGAGGATAACAATATTCCAGTAATATTTCTTTACACTTGTATATCAATCTGATGCTGCATTTGGGATTCTTCTACTTAACTGAGTTACAGCCTCGCAGCTCAGTTGACTAAAATAAATACAAATAAAGTGCAAAATAAATGTAAATTTTAAATTATTTGTTACATATTTCTTGTGTCAATGTCGTCCTCATATCTACATTGACATTGGGGGGAATTTTCAGGACCATACTTCAAATCTTTGGGAAGAAATCGACAAAATTTTAGAAAGGACAGCGAAAATTCGGTTATCCGCCAGGCTGGTCCCATTCGCTCTTACATGTTGGTATGAACAAAACCAACATATTTACGTCACATGGCAGAGAAAAGGGCTAAATGGTTTCATTTTACAATCTTGTGATTTATTGCTCAAATCTACACCTGCTGTTGCTAATGGCCTTATCTCCCTTTAGGAGTATCCTTACGAATAGTTAAAACGAAAAGTTGTCTCTTCTTAGGGAGCTCTCTCAGCCCAGCTAGGTTACTTAAGCTCTGCCCAATCCTCAATTTCCCTCTTTCTCTATTTGTACCTGCTCGCGAGTGGTTGCATATCAAGGAAGTGTCCTATAGTGCTGGTCTGGTTGTTGTTGGTTTGACCTTCGGTTGTACCTTTGCTAAACTAGTATTTTTCTCTTGCTGTATTTCTTAGACATTATTGTCTGAGATATCTGTCCCTGTAAATTCTAATTCATGCCGTTCGTGTCGGCAGTTTTGGTCTAGTTTGGATGCTCACACTCATGCATAGGTCACCTTTGTTACCGTCAGTCCACGTGTTTAGAGTGTCTAAGTTGGGATGTTACCGCCTGGAGGAATTATGCCCAGGCTAGACGAGCGTATTTATTACGGGTTACGTTAGACCCTGCTTTATCTGCGGACGATAGACGCCAAAATGAATTGCGCTTGTCGGAGATTTCAAATTTTAACGAAGATCTTTCTGGTTTCTTGTTTGGATTTATCGCATACACTTAGTCCCGCCAGGTTCTATTAGAATCCCCTTAGTGGGACTGTTTGTACGAGAGAATAATGTTAAAATTCCAGACAGTTAGAACCGGTTGGTAAAGTCTTGTCTGGCGTGTTTGCGCACAAACCCGTTTTTTTGTTTGCACAACAAAGGATTCTGTCCAAAGCCCGGCTTATCCTCTGCGTATACATATCTCGCTTAGTAGCATTTGCTAGATCCTGTGTTAAATGTGACGATTTTAATCAACGTCACAAAACATTGGTGCAGAAACTTAAAAAACAGGGCTATTCCACCAAGCGCCTACACTCAAAGTTTCTCAAATTTGGCGATACATATCGCATGCTGATAGCAAAATACGAACGTAGCGTGCAAGATCTATGGCGCTACGTTTCGTAACTTGTGTCTAATTCCGCTTAACCCGGGGCTAGGGGCCGTATGATCCCATGTACTTCAAGCTCCTCATGGTACTCATATGAACAGTCACAATCAAAGCGTGACTGAGATACATCATTCTTTAGATGACGACTTTACAACGAATATTATGGATTAAGAATACTGATCAGCGATACGGATTTGATAATTTTGGAACATCATGATGTCTTGCCGGCATCATTGAAAACTGTTGACCGCTTCTCTCTTGCAGGAAACAAGCCTATGTTTATGTATACTATGATTGTCTTTTTGTATTTGGTGCTAATACTGTTATGTGGAAAATGGAATAGGTCTTTGGATTATGGACGCGGATATTCTCTAATGGACGACGGCTGGATTATGAATGACGGACTAGACGCTTGTAATTCTCGACCGCTCTTTTGTTATCGGGAACGTGTGTCCCGTTGACACATCTGAACTTTGATCGCGGATGAAAGCGGCTGATCTGTCCAGAGTACACAGTGTGTAAGCCTGCCGGCTGGGATATATTTAATAGAAATGCTCAACGTACTATAACCTTTCGTTACTAGTTTCTGCAGGGAAATTGTACTCTCGCTGATTTAAACGATAACACCTTCATTTTCGTGTTGTTGTTGTTGTGTTTCGAACTTTTCAGTTTTTGGTAGTTTACTTCTATGCATACAGTTCATTGTACCTACCAAAATGCATTCTCTTGTTATATCAAGTGTTATTCTGTTTATTTGATATCATGTGATCAAGAGAGAGTACTTGCAGAGGTTTTTCTCTGTCTTTTACTTTTACGTTGTTGTTGTTGTACACTACGACGTCTTTGTTACATTTTAATGAGCCTACCATATTACTCTCTTTGTGTAATCAAGGGTGTGTTGATCAAGAAAAGAGATCACGAGATTGTTTATTAAGAAATTGTTCTATTCTTTGGAACACATTTTTCTGCTAGTAAATATTGCATTGTGATATATTTATTTTTCACAACCAAATTTTCCCATCGGAATACTGAATTAGACCTACAATTCAAATTGAGTTGAGCTTTAATTTTATTTTCTTCTTTCTGAGAGATTAATATTATTAGCTTGAGTGTGAGTTTATTTCTCCGGGAAGTCTTTAGGATTGTTCTCGTTCGACGACACGTAGGGTGTTTATTGATCTTTCCCTGGTCTGTTGGCCGGGCAAAGATCAAGCCTGAAGTTACTCAATCATCTGCTTGGGACAGCATAAGACTGTTTCCATCGGGAGGTCTTCTTCTACTTCGTAAGTTACTTTCGTCCGAGTACGATTACCGGTTACAGCCTAGTAAGAGGAACGTCTGACAGCTCCTAAGCAATGTTCTTTGCCGTTTTTCTTCTACGACTGCTTCGTCCAAACATCTTTTGGTCTACAGCATTTGTTTGATCTTAATTTTTATTCTGGATGATAATTTCATCTATTCCATTTGAAGACTTATGTGTAGTTTAGACCTCATATTGAGGGTGAGTCTAGATTGAACATTGTTCTTGATTGATCAATTCAAATTGTGAAATTTAATGACCTTTGTTTATCTACCGGCGAGAGACATCTAAATGTAATTGCTCTCTTCGGGGAATTTTAAATTTATTGAAGATCTTCCTAGTTTACGTTGGAAGTATCTTTGTGTTGATGTCGGGGATGATGCTACCGGGCGGAGTTACGCCCACGATTAACGCGAGGAACAATGAATGTGTTCTTCATCTCCTCTGCGTTTCAAATCTCATAACAGTTTCGCGAACTTCGGCTGTTTTGTTCGGACTCCACTGTGACTTTTCGAGTTTCGGTTTTAAAACGACGTTTCTCGTACATCACTACGCCGTTCTCATTCTCCGCAACGCCTTTCTCGTTCGCATTACGTCGTTCTGTTACACCTCAACGACGTTCCATTACGCCGTCACGTCGTTCTCATACACCTGTACGTCGTTCTTGCTCGCCTGTTCGACGTTCACGTACGCCTCAACATCGTTCTCGTACGTTAGCACGTCGGTCATATTGTCTGTTCGTCGTTTCTCGTACACCTCAACGCCGTTTTCCCGTACGTCGGCACGTCGTTCTCGTACATCTGTTCGACGTTCCCGTACGCCATAACGCCGTTCACCACGTCGTTCTTTTATACCTCCCTTTCAGGGTCGTCAAGTTCGACAGTCCCGGTCTACATTTCTAGATCGTTCTCTTGATCGTTTGATCGTCATAGAGGCTTCGACGTTTGTTCGCCTGCACGTCTCTCGACTTTGGTGTTTTTCGTCTTTTAGTCGGTATTAAAAAAAAAAAAAAAAAACCTTTTTGATAATTCGGTGTTCTTGCGTCTTCATTATCGCTTGGTTGACCTCCATCGTTTTGCGAGATGCATATCTTCTTATATCCATTCATCCTCGTCTTCGGCGTTTCCTACGATTCACCATCGACGGTCGTCGGTTTGAGTGGCAAGTCCTCCCGTTCGGAGTCAACATCGCCCCTTGTATCACTTCTCTAGTCTTGGCGTTTTTCTCCATCTCGGGGATTACACATCGAGGTTTACTTAGGTTCGTCGTTACTTTGGGGGTAGTTTTTCGACACTCTCCATCAAGTGCTTCGTCCCCGTATAGACCGTTGGACCAGTTTTTAGACGTTGGCATTATAGCTGTTTTGTCATCAACTCGTAGGGCTATTCATTTCTACGCAGGACCTTACTCATTACGGTCGTCTCCTAGTTCGGTCGCTGCAGTACCATCTGTCTCTACATCCACTGATTTGGTGGCAGTCCCGCCACAACGTCATGCGGGGAGTTCCTTTCCGATTTCCATCTCTGTATCACCATCTCTACACCGATGCTTCCGAGACCCGTTGGGGAGCCATCTGGACAGACTGGAGGTGTCTAGGTTGTCTAGGTTGGATGCCAGACTTCACATCAACCTTCTGGAAATGAAGGCAGTAATCCTAGCAGTTCAGCATTGGAGTTGGCGTCTCGTGAATTCGCCCTTCTCATCGCTACGGACAACTCTACTGTCAGTGCTCACATCAACAAGATCTTTGTCATTGTTTCGTCTGGTGTGGGATCTTTATGACTGGGCTCTCATTCATCACTGTCATCTCAATGCTCGCCATGTTCCGGGTCGGCTCTTTGTCTTAGCGGACCACCTTTCTCGACCCGACACCGTGCTTCTGACCGAATGGCAACTTCTTCCGGAGGTCTTCCACCAGATCTGCAGCATCTGGGAGACCCCCCTTGATCGACTTGTTTGCGACGAGGAACTATGCACAGCTCGCCCTCTTCGTCAGTCCGATTCTGGATCCTCAAGCTTTCGCCATCGACGCCCTTTCTATCAACTGGGACAACTTCCTGGCTTATGCCTACCCGCCCATGGCCCTGATTCAGGAAGTTCTTCAATAGATTACTCAGCACGACTGCGTCATTCTGCTCGTGGTTCCCTGGTGGTCTCGTCGTCAGTGGTTTCCGGTACTGGTTCCACTTCTCACTGCTCCGCCACGTCGTCTTCCAGTTTGGCCCAGCCTGTTGCGTCAACTTCACGGGATAATACATCACAACCCGCGGTGGCTCAACTTACACGTCTGCAGACTATCCAGAGTGCACTTACAGTCCTAGGATTTTCAGCAGAAGTTGCACAGACGATGGTTTCAGCCAATCGATCTTCCACATCGCAGCTCTATCAATCGAAATGGGCCTATTTCGTCTCTGGTGCCGAGAACGTGATTCCTATCCCGACTCTGCCTCTATTTCCTTAGTAGCTGACTTCCTCCTTCACCTACATTGTGATAAGAAGTTTCAAATCAGCGCCATTGAGGGGTACCGGTCTGCTTTGGCTAGGGTTTTACGTCTTTCGACCGGCATCGACATTATTCTGAACGACAATATCTCTGCTCTCCTACCTGCTTTCGCCTTACAGTCTCGCCGTACTCGCCAGCTGTTACCGAAGTGGGATATTGGTGTGGTTCTTAGTGCCCTGCTTCGTCCGCCCTTCGAACCTTTTACAGTCCGCCTCTATTAAGCTGTTTCCCACAAGACTGCTTTCCTGGCGGCTTTCGCTTTGGCGCCTAGTGTTTCCGAGTTTCACGCTCTGGAAAGGTCGTCTTGACCTGGACGGCAAATTGGTCTCACATTTCCTTTCGTCCCGTCCCTGAGTTCATCGCCAAGAATGAGGCTGTGCGCCAAGGTCCTTGTGCTCAACGTTTGTACTCCATCCCTGCTTTATCAGACTTTGTTCGTGACCTTGAGGACGACATCCTGTTATGCCCTGTACGAGCCATACGTCACTATCTCACTCGTACCGACCCTGGTCGGGGTTCTCGTCTATTATTCCTGTCTCTTCAGCCAACTGCAGTGCGTGACATTACCAAGAATACTATTGCTTCTTGGTTGAAGAAGACCTTTAAGTGGACATATCAACTTGCCATTCTGACCTCTGCTTCTTTCCATGGAATTCGTGCCATCGCTACATCATGGCCTTTATGGAAGAACCTATCCCTTCATGACATTGTCCAGTCTTGTGCATGGAGTGCCAATTCAGCCGTTTTCTATCTGAGAGATAGATATGTCAGTATAATCAGATAGAGTGACCACGCTTGGGCCGCTGGTGGCTGCCCAGCACGTGGTCCAGTAACTTCCAAAAAAGAGGGGGGGGGTGTCTTCGTTCAGTGCAGCAAGTCCGTCAATCAGCCAGCTTGCTGCATCATCACATCTAATCCGCCATTTCATATGTCCACCGTATCACATGATCACCTCAATAGGTCAGTCAGTCAACCAACTTACAAGACCCGTCTCATCGGTGAGTATGGTTTAGGCATGGTTTTTCCTTGGTTATTACTGGTTTTACTCTATTTACACCCACTGCGTCTCCACGACCTGGGTTTTTCCTTCTATTGAGTATTGTGTACCACATTTACAATCAGGGTTTTGATTTTAATCCACGAGTACCCTCAGCGTCTTCGACCCGGGTTCTCTCTGGGTTAGTTTTAGTCCGCTAACAGTCCGCTAACTTACGGCATCATCACAGCTAATCACATGTCCACCTTATTACATGATCATCTCAACAGATCAGCCTGTTGCCAACTCACAAGACATCTTTCAAGACCTGACACAAGGGTGAGTATTGGTTTTTAGGTATACTTTGTCAGTTTTCAGGTTTAAAGTACAGAGAGTTTGGTGCATGAGGGCAATTATGCCCAACTTATGAGATCATCTTTAGAGAGGCAGCTGCTGTCAACTCACAAGTCATCTTACAAGAACTGACACATTCGTGAGTACTACTTTCAGGTTTACCAGTGTCAGCAACAGGGACTAAAGTACAGAGAGTTGACGTAAGACGGCCTGTGAACTAAAGAGTGGTATAAGATGGGCACCTTGTATGCAATGTTGTCTGGATGTACATGACCACTTCTATTCGTCATACACTGATTACCACTCGAATACTCACAGCGCCACCGGCCCGAGTTCCTTCGTGGGGGTAAAATTGTGCACCACATCCACGATCATGGTTGCATGGACGAGTACATTCAACAATCTATTATGATTACTCCATGACTACCCACAGCGTCACCGACCAGGATCCCTCTTGTCGAGTACTAGTGTGCCATGTCCGTGATCATCTCAGCGGTTACTCAGCCTGCTATTGGAACTACAACAAGGCCGAGGTGCCCACCTCCATATGTTGGTAGTGAGCCATTAGCAACAGCAGGTGTAGATTTGAGCAATAAATATTAAACATTTATAAACAATGTTAGTATTTATTATCAAATCAAACCTGCTGTTGCTTTGATTACCCTCCCATCCTGCCCCTCACTCCACGGCCGTGCACACCACACGTCTCGGGCTATAAGAGTGAGAAAGAGGGAAATTGAGGATTGGGCAGAGCTTAAGTAACCTAGCTGGGCTGAGAGAGCTCCCTAAGGGGAGACAACTTTTCGTTTTAACTATTTGTAAGGGTACTCCTAAAGGGAGATAAGGCCATTAGCAGCAGCAGGTTTGATTTGATAATAAATACTAACATTGTTTATAAACGTTTAATTTTTGAAATGATATTGACTAGTTCAACAGGGGATTGGGGAATATTATTTACAAGATTATAAGTAATATTGTACCAATTTATGCGGGTTGAACGAATTGTATGCAGACTGCGGAGGCCTTGTACCTAACTGAAACATTGGGAAGATAGGCTACTATAAAGTTGCCTATATGTTACAAGGGTCAATTAAAATCTAAAAATATCACTCATGAACAACAAATTACACATTTTTGTTTTATTGTTTAGACAAGGCAATGTAAAGAGGCCCTATAATAACGGAAAGTCTTGCGCGGATTGTCCAAACAGTTGCCGTGAGAAGCTTTGCGGTGAGTTCATCTGGAATTGAAATCTGATGAATATACTTTTCAAACATGTCCAATCAAGTCGTCAGTAGAATGAGCTATTATAGGGTAATATGAGGTATTATAGGGTAGTATGAGCTATTATAGGGTAGTAGGATGTATTATAGGGCAGTATGAGGTAGACAGTAGGAGTTATTATAGGACAGTATGAGGTATTATAGGGCAGTAAGAGTTATTATAGGGCAGTATGAGGTATTATAGGGCAGTATGAGGTATTATAGGGCAGTATGAGTTATTATAGGGCAGTATGATGTATTATAGTGCAGTATGAGGTATTATAGGGTTTAATTGTGATCACACCTAACCCGTAACTATAACTGTACGACTCCAAAACCTTGAAATAGTTCTACCGCACACAGTTTCTGCTGTCCGTACGATACCTGCACCTGGCCAGGGTCCATAATCATCAAATTTAATGATTCCTCTAAATGAGCAACGACCTCGTTGATCAGTCTAATTAGGATAACTCCATCACACACAGACGATCAAATATGCAGGGCGCTGATAAAAATCTATACCCGAGCACAGGTGAACACACGAAAACCACAGATCCTCTACCCAAGTTAGAGTACAATTGGATTCGTTGGCGAAAATTGGGTACATATATAAGGCCAAGGTGAGTCGAATGTTTCCTAAGTTCCTGCCAAATATATATGGAGAATCAAATGCAACCTTCAAATATGGTTATTTCCCCTTCTGTCATCGTAGAAGGGGATATAACCCTGTTTGGAGGTATAATCAAATGCTGCCGAGAAAGCGCGTTTCCACACGTGCCGCAATATATGGGCCGGAAAACGGTAATTCTCAGTTGATATAATCTGAACAACTTGACATAATATACTGAGACGCAACGGAAACGCACCACTGATTTGACTGGAAGTGCTGGCGAGACATAATGCAGCTGAAATGTGATTTTTGGCAAGATTGTAGGGTGGACATTTACCGACAAAAAAAAATCAACAACAACCCACGGAGGCCATAACAACTTTACTTTACAGTGAAACGTAGGCACAAGGGGTAAAAATCAAAGGCCAGTAACGTGTGTGTCCACATCTGGCAGCCACACACGCCATGCAACGTCGCCGCATGAAGGAGATAAGCCTCTGAATGGCTGCGTGTGGGATCCTTCTCCACTCTCGTTGCAATGCTGTTTCAGTTGACGGAGCTTTTGCAGTTGGGGACCCTGGGCGAGACGACGTCCAATATTGTCCCAAAAATGCTCGATTGGTGAGAGATCAGGAGAGATGGCTGGCCATTCGAGCACTGCCACGTTGTTCTGGTTCAGGAAGTCCATGGAGACACGGGCTGTATGCGCTCGAGCATTATCATGCTGAAACGTGTGCAGATCTTGATGACGTCTGAAAAGTGGCACGACGTGACGTCTCCACATATTGTCCCTGTAGTACTGGGCGTTCATTCTGCCTCTACACAAGTGCAGCTCTGTCCTGTGATGGTAGCTAATGCCTCCCCAAAGCCTTACACTTCCTCCACCCCAACGATCCGTTTGCACAAAGCAGTCAGTTGTACCGTTCACCACGGCGACGCCAGATTCGCACCCCCCGTCAGCGTTTCTCAGGTGGAATCTGGATCATCAGAGAAGAGGACACCATGCCATTGTTGTAATCGCCACTGTCGGTGATGCGTTGCCCAGCGTAAACGGTGATCTCGATGGCGTTGAGTCCGAATTGGTCCAACGTAAGGCCGTCTGACACGCAGTCCGGTAGAGCGTAGTCGGCGACGAACAGTGCCAGCACTGATGAACCCATGTAGACCCCTCACACTAGCAGCAGTACGGGAAGCTAGCAGCGTGCGATCCTGCAGATGGTGCCGCATAATTTGCCGGTCTTGTCTAGGCGTTGTCACGTGTTGCCGTCCAGGCCATGGCCGATCCCTAGTGGACCGTGTCTGCTGGAAACGATTGGCCAGTCTCAGGATGGTAGTGTGATGGCGTCCAAAACTTCGGGCGACGGCTCTGCTACTCATGCCCTCTTGAATTAACGCAATGGCGCGTTTTCGGTGTTCAGGTGTCAACCTTGGCATACCGTTGTCTTGCACAGAACTGTACGAGTTGTACTGACCCTAGCTTTTTAAAAGCCACATTTTATACCCCATGTCTGCACCATAAAATCGCGATTTTCAATATTACCATTCTGTCGATTTCAATTCTTTGTGTTTGAGCGAATTAATCTGTGGTGCGTTTACGTAATCGTGAAAACTTCATTCTCAAGTGTTATCGTCGTGATCGGATGTTGTTGCATGAAAAAAAAGAAGATTAAAAGTGTATCTCTCAAACGAGATTTACAAGCATCCATTTATAAAAGAACACAACTGGGCTGGGTGGTGCTTAGTTGGTTCGTCGTGATATAGCTGAAATATTGTTGAAAGCGACGTTACATTCTATTCACTCACTCACCCATTTATAAAAGTGGTGCGTTTTCATTGCGTCTCAGTATATAATGCCAGTAATGCTTCAATGAGGCCCGAAAATAAAAGATGTAATCCTGCTCATGGCATTTGCGCCTGTAATTCTTGATTACATAAAATTACATAATTATGTGCTAATTTAGATCAGAAACAGAAAATATACTCCTGACTAAATAAGGATAGTCAAGATACAGAAACATCCCAATATTGTCACCGAAAAAGCACATTGGTCGCATGACCAATATAGTTTTGGAGGACATAACCTGACCAGGCCATCGTCATTTTTTTGGCTGTGCACCTTGGAGAGAAAACGAATTTTCAAAATATCATGCTTACATCTATTACCCTAGGAATTTTGGTAGTATCAAAAGTCGTGTTATTTCTTGTTGGATTAATTTAATAAGTCGTCACCTTTAGTTTTATTCATTATAGCTACATGTATATGCCCATTTTGGAAAAGAAAAGATTAAATAGATGCGGATGAACATAATAAGCTCTTGAAGATTTTTTACGTTTTGGAGTCTGTGTGTGTAGAACAAATAACACACTGATAATTTAAGTAACATCGTACCGCAAATAGCAGTGTCAATTCCAAGAACTATACAACATAATTCATGAACTCTCTTTCGATATTGGTGTCCCTTTGCTTTCATGCTCACTGATCTAATCTCGGCTACTGGTGTCCCCCTGATATCAACCTTCTGGTTTTCTTCACAGACTGTGGCAACACCTTCTGTTTCAATAAAGGTACTATGAATATCGACGCGTGTACCTGCACCTGCAAACCTCCCTGGACCGGTAGAAGATGTTTGAACCGTAAGTGCATTTATACTATTGTTGTAACATGAGTGAATGTGATATAAAACGTGAAATGCTGAGGCTGACGCCTCCTTCGCAATTAATGGGATATTTGGCATAATATAACCCCTGCAGCAAGAACATGGGCTTCATATTGTCTCTATGCTATGGTGACGTCACTCCAACTAAGTCACATCATGGGCGTCGCCAGGAGTTCCTGAGATAGGGCCGTTTCCTATGCCTACGTATTTTCGAGCCCAGTATTCTGCTGATCAACATTGGAAAATAACATACGACTGGGACACCCAACCACCCCCTCCTAACGACGCCCTGGCATTATGTGATTTGAATTCGCTATAGTAGGAAGGAATTAAACGATCATCTTCCCTTGACAATTTTTTTCACATGAATCTTGCCCAAGTCTTTCCTGCGTTTCACATTTGGTGGTTTATACTCGGGTTACGACTCCCAGGTTGTGAATCGGGTCATTGTAACTCGCCGAGTGAGGTGACCTATTAAGTAAAGGTATACAATGACTATTTTGTAATGCGGTCTAAGAATGTTACAATCATTGTTGAACTTATTTCCAGGTATACGTTGAACTGACCAAGAGCCAAATTAAATTATGGTATATAGTTCATGTAAGACGAAGTGACGTGAATTTACGGGATTTCCAATAGTAGCAAATGGGGATCGATTCCTGGACACTCTGTATTACCCGTCCATTAAAGAATTTTCGCGTCCATAATCCAAAGACCGTATTCATATAACAGCAGTAGAACCAAATTCAAATAAAAGCGACCACAGTGTACATAAACATAGGTCAGACTCTGTATATTATAACCCACGATTATCTAACCATCGGTCTCATTGGTTGGTAATTGGCGTGGAATATAAGCAAGTAACTGTCCACAAGACCAGTCTGGTCGGAACAAGCAACTAATCATCATATAGGTGTAATTAATTGGCGCACCGTTCTCCCACACCAGTATCCTGTATTGGGACCGTTACCCATTATGCCTAGCTGTCTGACCTACGTCTGTTCTCCTTTCCCTTACCGTCTGCTTTGTTGCTGTGGAGATAGCTGAATAATTTCTTCTTCTCTCTGACGAACAGATCCCTGTGGCGGACTAACCTGTAAGAATGGCGGCAATCTGGACGTCGACACGTGTAAATGCAACTGTAAATCGGTTTATACGGGACCTACGTGTGAGACGCGTAAGTATGAGAGACACTAATATATCTCGAGGCAAGTCCAAGATGAGAGAATTTACGACTGAATAAGGCTGGTCTTATGATGGCGTGAATTCGAAATTTCATTTCTTAAACTTGATATGTTTCCATATTGCGGTTGCTGTTCATCCAGTGAACAAGTACTTCGATCCCTGCTCAGAAAAGCATCAAGTCCATTCTCTTCTTAAATGACACTGGCACTAATTTCCCTCTAATCATTTCCCCCTAAGTGGATGGATCACTCTTACAGATTGTTGACAAGGTGGACTGTTCCAAAATGAAGAACCTGCATGCAGAATTCACATAACCGTGAGAATGGGATGATTTAGAGAAATGGGTTATTCATATCAGCGAATGTATGAGAAAATGGATGAGACTGAAACCGAACTGCCCTACCGCATCGGGTTATATACCTTAAGTCCATATTGGTGGGAGAAGTTGACATCCTTAATACCCGCGAAACCAGCGAGACAAATTAGCAATTACAAGCGTCTGGTCCGTCATTCATAATTCAGCCGTCGTCCATTAAAGAATGTCCGCGTCCATAATCCAAAGACCTATTCCATATTCTATATAACAGTATTAGCACCAAATTTAAAAAAAAAACAATCATAGTATACATAAACATAGGCTTGTTTCCTGCAAGAGAGAAGCTGTCAACAGTTTTCAATGATGCCGGCAAGACATCCGTATCGCTGATCAGTATTCTGAATCCATAATATTCGTTGTAAAGTCATTTTGAGAATGATGTATCTCCGTCACGCTTTGATTGTGACTGTTAATATGAGCACCATGAGGATATTGAAGTACATGGGTTCATATGGCCCCTAGCCCCCGGTTAAGCGGAATTAGACACAAGTTACGAAAGGTAACGCCATAGATCTTGCAAGCTACGCTCGTATTTTGCTATCAGCATGTGATATGTATCGCCAAATTTGAGAAACTTTGAGTGAAGGCGCTTGTTGTATAGCCCTGTTTCATAAGTTTCTGCAACAATGTTTTGTGACGATTAAAATCGTCACATTTAACACAGAATATAGCAAGTGCTATTAGGCGAGATATGTATACGCCATATGCAGGTCCAAATGGAATATTACTGTCCAGAAAGGGATAGTTTACGATGTCGAAATTGTAATCATCTCTTTTGTCATAAAGTCCACGAGAGAGAAGGCCCGCTTCATATTTATAGAGATATAGGTCTAAATATGATGCGCCTTTAGGGCTATCTGTAGTTCCCTCAAATCCAGTGAAGGTGGATACATATCCTTCACTGCGTCATTTATATAACGATTATCCACAGCGAGAAGATCGTCTGTATAGCGTTTGGTGAATGAGAAGGAACGGGCTTTGAATGAATCGCTTTTTAAAGCGCCTGCATATAGTCATATTCATAAGAGAACAAATATAGGTCCGCCAACAGGGGTGTACAATTAGTACCCATTGGAATACCTATATGCTGTTGATATATTGTTGCCAAATTTCACATAGATATCTTTGATGAGAAATTCAAGTAACTCTGTAAACAAAAAAAACATCCCATGAATCCCTTGCAGTAGAGCAAAAGAATGCTTTATGGCTTCTGACATTAATATATCTACGATCAGTTTTGTTGAACACGATACTATTAATGAACTTAGAAGGTCAACAAGGTCCTGATGAGGGATTGTAGTATATCCCATGTGGATACATGTCTGTACGGTATGTGACCTTTAGCATCAAGTTCTTCCGTAAGACATTTTGAGTTTTTCAATATTCACATACATTCAACGCTCCTATTGACAAAACGAATCCTATTGACTACATATCTTCAGAATACTCAACATGTAACCCTGATTGGTGAACGGAGACCGTGAACGCGGAGATATGATATAATATAATATATAATATTGACTGAATAGTTAAGATTTTAACTGAAAATACAACGTATATTCAGAGAAAATGAAGGTGTCCCGTGTCCAATAAACCATCAATGAAATAACAAACCTCCTTTTTGTTTAACCTGAACAGTAATCAGGAAAAGGACAACTTGGCGGCGATGAGCAGACGCTCTTGAGCAATGAGTGGCCAATGCGGTCGCGTGAATTTAGTCCTGTTCGGTTGGTGACCACTGGCCGTCTAGACCTGTCATCTGTGGTTTATTTGTATATTAAGGTGGCTCGGCAATATCCCAAATGAACATTTGCGCAAGTTGCGGCGCTGTCCATAAGCACATCAGCGCTAGGTCATTCCGTTTTGGGTGAGTGAGTGAGCAGTAGGGTTTAACGTCGTTTTCAACCTTGTTTCAGTCATATCACGACGGTGCCTATACATGTGCTAGAACACGAGGGTGCACAGTTCCTATTACCGTGGATACTGATCAGCCCAGCCAGTACAGCACCCGGTCACCCACCCAAGTATTGACCGAGCTTAACGTTGCCTAACTTCGGTGATCTGAGCGTCGTGGTTTCGTAACGTCATAATTAGTAAAACGTCCTCCTGCGTTATTAAATCAAGGAAATGGAAATTTTGAATCCGTTCTGAATGTAGAACATAGGCACCGAGTATGGAGAAATTGATAGGATTATACGCGTCCAAAAAAAAGTTAGTGTACATTCATGGTAATAATAGTACAGGAACAATGGAGGAACAGGTTATCATTGGCCGTACTCAAACGTTAAAAAAAATATCGCATGGAACCTCCCATATTTTAGTGAATGTTTGGAATCTACATTAGATCGATAACCTTTAATCTGGTTATGAAGTAAATGAGCTGGATTTCAGTTTACAGTCGGGAGTCACCCTAACGTATATGCAATATTGTGTTTTTGGGGACCTGTGACTTGGATCAACATCGTCTAGCCATAGGGCCGGTGTTGTCTAAAGCCTGTTAAAGAACCTATCATTTGTGCGGGTGGCAATATGGCCGTGATGGTTAGAGCCCCTGTCCTGGGTAGTCCGGTGCCTGGCATCAGACAATGTTTGTTACATTTCCATTAGAGCGAATATTTTATTTCTTACGTGATAGTTGCGATATATTATCTGTGGGATTATCGAAGGAACGTCATGCTCAGATGTGAATATGCTTAATACATAGCTGGTATCTGGCTGCTTACACTGCTGTGATACTGCTATACTTTGGTATAGGCAAACCAGGAACTGATTAGCACAAACCTTTTTATTGTCACGGATGATGAACCGTGTGCCAAGAATTGTGACCTGCTCAGAGTATTTACACTTGAAATGTACGAAGACATACAGACCGAGAGTAAAAGGATTGTTGGAGATTAAATTTGCTACTTCTAGAAACGCAACCACAATGCATTATATGCCTTTGTGGAATTTCTACTGGAGACTGGGAAGAAAATCGTAGTCCCTTTCGTTCACCGTGAATTTTAGAAGACCACCACTCACCTTACCTGGTGCAACAAAAATTGTAAAATGTTGTGCTAGTTATACGTTAACTAACATATAGTGAGACTTGTCAGTACATCGGAATGTTTTCCCCATTACCATGACATTTATTCCGTAATGGTGCTAGTAGAGTTAAGGAAATATATTTCTCTCAACCTTTTAACAAAAACGAATTTTGCTCTGCCGAATAAGAGTCTATCCTATTCATAGATAATTTCGGAACTCCTTTTCGACTACTCCACATTATGAATACGGAGGAAAACCTTGTTCTTATTTTGGGAAATGGATACCCGAAACGTCAATCTGATGATTGTTGAGAAGTTGGTTTAAACCGCTTCGTGACAGAGGTCGACTGTTTAATCTTGTGCCCAAACTTACCCCAGTGGCTGTTGAAACATGGCTTAGCTATAGATCTTAATTCCGAGTTTTTCTGAATTAGTTTTAAATTTCACATTCAGATGTTTTTCTTTGTTTTCTTCATTCTCACACAATGTAGATCGCCCCAAGGCTTGTTGTTTTATGGCTGGAAATGTCTTTATATATTTCGAAAAGAGACCGCTGTCTGATTCTTGGTCGTTGTATATTTGGTTTGGGGGAAATAATAGAACAAGTGAGTTTTGATTATCTGGTATCCCATTTCCACAACAGTTCTGGATATAACCATGTGCTTAGAATGTCGTGATTGTTATCGGTATGGTTGAATTCTTCTGTGGATATTCTGGTGCACATTCGACACAATATGAATGGATACGGTAGTACGGGATGATACAAT
>JAVTVY010054198.1:0-28495 GCA_036873755.1 Hanleya hanleyi
AAAAGACCAAGACAGATTTTTTAAAACCTTTGAGGGATGAAAAAAAAACATTCTACTTGACACAGACTTTCAATGTGCTTCCCATTTTGTGCTCGGGTGTTTTAAGACATGATACAATATATATTTTATGCTGTTAAAGAATAAAAGGTGGAATACGCGTGGATTTTGCCTTTGCTGGTGGTTATTTTAAGGGATGGATGATATTGCAGGAGGAATCGGGACAGACTAGACAGTCTGTACAAATGACATGCCCTTTCAGATAGAAGATGCCCCTTCCCCCACACCCCAGGAATTCTGTACAGATGGTGTTTCAGTGCTGGCCGCGAGAGGAGAGTGATCACTCTCCTCTCGCCTCCACTCTCCTGAAAGTATTTCAAGGAGAGTTAACGATCACTCGCCTTGAAAGTAAACTAAATACCTATGATGCTTACGAATATCTTGATATTGCTCTCCTCTGCTCGCCTGAAGAAACTTGGAGGAGAGTATTCGGCACCTCGCCTGCATTTTACTCACGATCCCCACGCCATCCCCTAGGGTTACTGTGGAGATGTTGCCATACCTCTTTGTGGGGTTTTCTGCCCCATATTGGAATTACTGCCCCGCAGATTCCCCACGTGGGGATATTGTGGGGTTTTCTCTCCCATGCTGGAATTACTGCCCCGCAGATTCCCAACGTGGGGATGTTGTGAGGTTTTCTGCCCCGCAGATTCCCCACGTGGGGATATTGCGGGGTTTTCTCTCCCATATTGGAATTACTGCCCCGCAGATTCCCCACCTGGGGATATTGTGGGGTTTTCTGCCCCGCAGATTCCCCACATGGGGATATTGTGGGGTTTTCTCTCCCATGCTGGAATTACTGCCCCGCAGATTCCCAACGTGGGGATGTTGTGGGGTTTTCTGCCCCGCAGATTCCCCACGTCGGGATATTGTGGGGTTTTCTCTCCCATGCTGGAATTACTGCCCCGCAGATTCCCCACCTGGGGATATTGTGGGGTTTTCTCTCCCATGCTGGAATTACTACCCCGCAGATTCCCCACGTGGGGATATTGTGGGGTTTTCTGCCCCGCAGATTCCCCACTTGGCGATATTGTGGGGTTTTCCATACATTGCTGGAATTACTGCCCCACAGATTCCCCACGTGGGGATGTTGTGGGCTTTTCTGCCCCGCAGATTCCCCACGTGGGGATATTGTGGGGTTTTCTGTACCATGCTTGACATACTGCAGAAATATTTTGGGTCTATCCCATACCAGCTTTAAATATAGTTCCCCGCATCATCCCCACATGTAGGGAACACGTGGGGCTGAGGTTGGGATAGTGCGGGGATTTAATTCAGCTAAGCAGCATTAAGAAACTCCTTTTCCACGACTAAGTCCAATGTGGGGATTTTACCAAATCCCTACACATTCCCCACATTGGCTGTCCTACACATTCCCCACATGATCCCCACACAGCTTGCCCGACATAAACCCCACAAATTCCCCAGCTTATTGGTTTGTAAGGGTTGGGACGGTCCTCATGCCGGCTTCCTGGCAGGAGCAGCTTTTATCGTTCATCGCTTCAGATACGGCTGGAGCACAACCATGCTATAGTTGAAATCCAGTGCGATTTATGACGCATAACTGATGATCTATACTGGTTATCCATACTATAACATGCTATAATACAAAGCCTCCTTTGTCACCAAAAACATGAGCTGATCTGATTGCATTTTAGGTTAGTGAACACGCTGATATACCTCTCGTCTGGGAATACGTTGATACATATGGAATAAGGATACTTGAAGTGACTCCAATTCACGGTAGTCAGGTAAGTACACCCTTGTTGTGCTTCTATAATGTTTTATTGACGGTTGACTGCTTATTCTGTGTAGCTTTAATGGAAGCTCGGATTCTTTATATGTATCGCTTTGAATTAGGTGGAATATGAACAGTTGTTAATTTGTAATTCTTTCCGGGGGACAACTGATCGTGATGGGTATACATGTATATTTAGAAATGGTATGACGATTAGTTCGCCGCGGCACCGATTACGAGATTGCAATTTGAATATTATGAATACTTTTTGAAAGGTAACTGGCATCTAATTAATTCCTCCTCTAAAACATTATTACAGATATGTATTTGGTTATTCTCAGACCAAATAATGATAAAATAAAATAGACTTTTATAACACTGTCGTGGTCCGGTCAAGTATTTCCGGATCCTTATAGGTAATAATAACAAGTCATGTCCAGAAATAGCTGACAATTCGAGGCCCATTACGATGCTCTTCAAGTGATGGTCACGGAACATACCTTGTGAATCTGTCAGCAATATTTGCACGAAAGAAAATTCGACCTTGATTTCTTACTAATGAGAGTCATATACTGTCAGAAGGACCCAATGACTTTGGATGCAGACGTGACGCACTCAAGGATTTGGGGTTCAAATACAAGTTTGGCCGAAATATTTTGGACCCTTTGAACCCGGAAACTTTGTGCAGGTCACGTCTGTATACCCAAGCCTTGTAACAATACCAGCGTAGACCCCCGAATGAGCAACATTATATCAGAATTAAACAATTAAACATTTCCATGTAGTACACTTTGTTCATATGTATACGGATTACGGTTTTGCTTCAATATCTTCTGAGAAACCTCCCACAAGTAGTTGCTCTCGGTACATGGTTAGCTTGTGCAGTATTACTTGGACGTTGGTAATTTCAGCATAGAGGACGGGTTCTCTCGGCCAGATAGAACGATCATGAGGGAATACCGATTTGCGATATATCACACAAATGTCTTGGGAGGGAGTCTCAATTGAACACGGTCATTAAGCCTTTAGCGGTTCGGGAGAGGTTAAGTGATCTTTATGAAGATAAACTGTCAAAATGCGGCTAGAGATGAAGGATCAGATGGCTGCTGGACCAGTGATAGACATACTGCAATCATGAATAAATACGAGATGTATAGAATTTGAATATACCAGTTATTGAAGATGAGGTCAGTGGTATTTACGGTACTATTGTTGGTGCACGGAATACTAACACCCAGAGATATACATGAAGGACAGAAGATCAATACAGTATGGTAAATATCTCTATCTCATGAGGTGGTAATCGGCATAAGTGGCCAGATAATACTCGTCTAATATGGAATTCCATTCATTTTGATTAGATCTCGAGCGAACAATCGGCCGTTTATGAATATTTCATACACTCGATTGTTTGGTAAAGTTAAAATCTATGAATTATAGGGTAATTAGAAAATATAGACGCTTGAGCTAAACATGATCAGTTGCATATATCAAATGTTATAATAACGTTTCCACATGTATACACACATTTTCCTGCTGCACCATGAAGCGCTTCTTAGTGATTAATGAAAGCAAATTAGAGAATATTGGCCATCAAAGTTTGATATTTCGAATACAAGAAATACAGATTTTGTATGACAGCAAGTGGTTGTATAACGTTGTTGAAGAAATGCTTCACGGCGAGATGTGTATACGCAATATGATCTCTGAAATATCTCTATGTTCAGGCCCAAGAAAATTGCTGAAGCTGAACTATCGATGTTTCTTTTCAAATCCAGCTGAATGTAGATAGTATTAATTTTACATTACTATCCTAACTCCTGTCAGGTGTAAGGAGATCATCCAGGAGATCATCAACACTCTGGCTGTTACCTGATAGCAAATATATTAATTTCACTGGCCGTCAAACGCGAACGATTGATGTGGCGATTGAGTTTGTCTTGATATCTGGACGCATGCAGGTGACCATGATATAGCTAGTATACCGATATTTATTATCCCACAAGCAAATTTATATGCAATATCGGGGTTGTGATTGGTTAAAAGGTCGGGTCGTATTAACCCATACACCCCGAGTGATGTCTTGCTACTCGGGGTATATAAAGAAACAGCTCACATTGGAAAGTTCAGTTGATCATATCTCAATATCAACTAAGAGTGCATCATTTTCACTGAATTGTCCGGAATATAACTCCCCGTAAGGTGTCATTTGTTCCAAAGACAAAAGACGGTTTCCGAACGAACCTGATCAAAATGGATTAATGCGATTGTGTTGTGGCGCGTTGTTGTGGCGCGTTTCTCGCAGTGCACGAGCAAAATGCGGACAGTTTCGTAACCAAAACGTTCCGCTGAATTTGTGCGTTGTATCGTTGATTCTAAATGATAGACCTTTCTCAATATTTTTGCTAAAAGATATCAGATAAAAAGATACAAAAAGTTATGATCCTCCCTGAAACGCATACACCCTTAGGCTGACGCTTCAGGGTGTGTGAGTTTCTGGTAGGGTCGTAACGTTCCATACACCCGGGAGAAACCTTGAATAACTAATAATATCTAGCGATAGCCATCTTCTCTAGGCGGTGCTGGTTTTAGCACGAGTTTAATGATAAAACACACACTTCATGACTAATTTGTAACGTTAAGAAAAAATGAACACCCAACGAAAGGTTCGTCTCTTCCGTGGAATCTCGTGTTTTCCAACCGAAAACTCTTCCACCATTGCTGTTACGGGTGAACCTATGGGGTCCGATAATCGATGTAGGATTAGTGATGGGATGTAACCGTTCAACTGTGGTCTGGGATTACTTAATTGCTAGTTAATCGTTTTATATATCTGTTGCCCTGCGAGTGGTAGGCATGGTCAGGGGAATTATTCAGTGTGTCAACGATTGAGATTGCCCCGATTTTTAGAATTCCACTAAACAGTGTATACATTTCGTGAGGGATAGATTTCTCTGTTGCATTCGCTGTAATTTGATGTTTACCCTGACATATGTAAACATAATTGATATGAGAAATGAACAGACAATCATGTAGATTTATCTCACAGAAACGCCGGATACTTTCAAAAGGGGAGCAGTAACGGTCCAGATAAGTATGGTTTAGCGATGCCTGAAACACAGATTAATACCCCCGTCACCAATGTCTTAATCACTGATCGATTAAGTCCGATGAAAATTCAAGAAATTAAGTCGTAGATAATGTCGGAATGGTTTTTAAAGAACAAGAGCTCTTTTAGGAGGGAGAATCATGCTATGTGAATGGACCTTGCAATAACATGCCTCTTTTCTGGCCAGCTTAACCTTACCACGCCTGTGAGATTTCGGGTCTGTTCAACCGCCTCCCCCCCCCCCCATTTTTCGTTATTCCTTCTGATAGTGGACTGAAATTTCTCCAAAGCCATTTTTAGCCTATTTCATTTTTTTCTACCGTTTTTCCGATTTCTCTTTGTGTTCGTCGATATTTTCTCTTAAAGCTATGTAATATGGTAGAGATTAATTAGTTTTGGTAAAATATATAACTTTTGAGTTTCGGCTCTCTGGGTCTCTTCGTTCGAGAGGTGCGGTCAAAAGCTTGGTAGGTGGGGGGGGAGGGGGGGACATAATGAACCCCAGGTTAAAGAAGATTCAGTAGGCAGTCTTTTATATCACAAGAACTGTTCGAATTGTTTTCTTCCCGATTTACAACCTTCCAAATCTGCATTATATAAGCTATCCAACAAGCGCGATGTCAAACCTAACGCATCACATTATTGAATTATCAACTGCATATTGTATCGTATATGGGTTGCTATGCGGCGTGTTCGACTGGCCCACACGACTTACTCTAACTGATCCGGATAAGAAGAGTATCGTTCAACTATCACAGTAGAGTTAGAATTGAGGCCGAAGACAGTCGGTGACTTCTCCAAAGAGACACGACCTCACAAATGGGCACAGTCTGCTCGGCTCTAAATAAATTCGTTGAGCCTATAGACTTCGATCACAATTTCAATAATTGTATCCTGTTCAAGCTTTGCTGGCACGAAAAGTCTGTGAAAAGCTTAGCCGACTGATCTGTAATATTTCTTACTCGACTTTGGAGTGACCGTAGAGGTACGGTCGAACTTGCGGCTATTTTCTTCGCAAGTCCAAAGATAATCCAATTTGATAGACAAGATTGATCTTGTGGCTTTTCGGACAGTAGCGACTTGTTCCACATTGTGAACAAGAGGTTTCTTCAGAAAAGGATAAAAGTGATGTCGATACCAGGAGAAGATATTTGATTGCGTTAACTGAGTGGCTTATAATACCGCTGTAATTACAATCGAATAGATAGTCGGTGTCCCGTTCTTTGAGCGGAATTGGCGAAATTAAGGAGCTCGTGTCTTCTTTTTTACCACAGCTGATGCCCTAATTGTCGCAGCACTGTAGTATCACATAATTTTTGTGTTATTGTGGACGACAATGATGAACATAACTTGTTTCCAGTCCACTTTCGAATGAGGAGCTATCCATTTCAATTTCAAATCCATAACCAGCACTATATAATTTGATATGAAAATCTTCCATTTTCACATCAATATCTTCACTCAAAAGATCAATTGGGACTTGTCGATAAGATAGAGAGTTCCGAAAATCAATCGTGAGCCATGCAGCTCTAGTTGATATCATTTTCCTAAATCCACGATAGAAACATTCTGCTGAGGAAGCCAATAGTATGATCGACAATCTTCGGCATAGAATTTCCGCGTTTTCTATGCAAATTCAGTAAAAAAAAGAAGAAGAAAAAAATAAAAAAAACGCGGCTGAAAACACGCGTGTTATACGACAGGTATATGCCATATTTTGATCCTATATGACAAATGGTCTTTATTTATAAAAAAAAGACTGACACCATGAGGTACAGGTCCTAATACATTTCAAATAGGTGTAAATTTACAATTTCGGATGAATAATTTAATGATTTCTGTACTGAAAGTAGAATGTTTATTGATAAGGAAATATGCAAAATTTTATTTGAATACGGCTAAAATGCCAACCATTAATTTAATAGAAATAATAGAAAACGTAAAAAAAAAATGTTTTTGTTTTTCAATTTGTGTTTTGATGAAACAAAAGATTTACGTGTTATCTGATAATTTGGAGAAAAATCTGTATACATTTCAATCCATATTGTTTCCTTATCATTTCTGTGTTGATCCAAGGTAAGAGGTCATCTTGGGATGTTTTTTTAGGAATAAGTAGTCAGTATATATTTTTGGGGCGATCATATGACTTCTTATCAGTACTACGGCATCGTTTTCCACCACCCTTTTTAATCTATGTTGATGAGCAGCCACAACATAAGATGTTCCGATTTTTATTTTGTGTTTCTGATGTGTATGTTCTGGCCCAAGAAAATTGCTGAAGCTGAACTATCGATGTTTCTTTTCAAATCCAGCTGAATGTAGATAGTATTAATTTTACATTACTATCCTAACTCCTGTCAGGTGTAAGGAGATCATCCAGCGGGCATTCTCTCTCGTCGACTTTATGACAAAAGAGATGATTACAGTTTCGACATCGTAAACTATCCCTTTCTGGATAGTAATATTCCAGTGGGACCTGCATATGGCGTATACATATCTCGCTTAGTAGCATTTGCTAGATCCTGTGTTAAATGTGATGATTTTAATCAACGTCACAAAACATTGTTGCAGAAGCTTATAAAACAGGGCTATTCCACCAAGCGCCTCCACTCAAAGTTTCTCAAATTTGGCGATACATATCGCATGCTGATAGCAAAATACGAACGTAGCGTGCAAGATCTGTGGCGCTACGTTTCGTAACTTGTGTCTAATTCCGCTTAACCCGGGGCTAGGGGCCGTATGAACCCATGTACTTCAAGATCCTCATGGTACTCATATGAACAGTCACAATCAAGCGTGACTGAGATACATCTTTCTTTTTAGATGACGACTCTATAACGAATATTATGGATTAAGAATACTGATCAGCGATACGGATTTGATATTTTTGGAACATCATGATGTCTTGCCGGCATCATTGAAAACTGTTGACCGCTTCTCTCTTGCAGGAAACAAGCCCATATTTATGTATACTATGATTGTCTTTTTGAATTTGGTGCTAATACTGTTATATGGAATATGGAATAGGTCTTTGGATTATGGACGCGGATATTCACTAATGGACGACGGCTGGATTATGAATGACGGACTAGACGCTTGTAATATTAATTGTCTTGAAGAAAAAACCCCGGATGTCTATGTATTAAGTCATACGATGATGGATGACCTCATGAGGTACACGTTTCAACGATGGTTTGTATCGAATTTGTTTAATATTTGAACAGTATTGTGAATTATATAGAATGACTCCATCGAGAATATGGATTGGAATACATCGTAATTGACCATACATAGCTTCTAGATGTGAGATTAATATAGAATATTAACATTGATAAAAGCCAGTTTTCTGAAGCTAATTTTCACTCGTCCTATTGTAAACTAGATGTTTTATGATCTGGCACTTGTCACTTAGCAGAATACTATGTAAGACGTCAGCACGGAGTGATCCTATCACCATCGTTGATCATCGTCCCTTCATGTGCTTCGCATTCTCTCCCCTCTTTAAACATTCTATAGATCGACCATCAAATATGTTGGGATCATTATTAGCCAACTTCATATGTTTGCTCAATGCTCATCAGAAGACGTTCAAATATGATATGCTATTCATGAGAGAGATTCTTACGTCAGGAGAGATTGATCGAATATATTTCTAGTATAATCGATCAATTATATATTATTAACCCATCGAGTGAAAGGTGGAACTGGAGAGATAAGGTTATTACAACCTTGCAAATTTCTATATTGCTGAGCGATATATGCGAGCAAAGGCGACATAACCCACAGATTGGCGAGGACATGTGATACATTCCAGTCGAGTATAAATTTGAGTAATATTACTGCTTTTGATAACAATTGAACGAACCAATACTAGAAACAATAACAAAATTTAACTTAAAAAACGAGGTTGTTTTCAATAACCAACCGAATGAAAACAATAAGAGAGGTTTGAAACTTATTCTATGAGATACTAAAGCAGTAACAAAGAACTAAAATTTATTGTTGGAAATGTCTCTCCCGATTGAAGTGTACAATGAAACCACCTTTTCGTTCTCAAATTGTGTCTTAGAAAATGCGAGTTTACGTAATATCGTTGGCGATCACCTCTCTATCTTAGTGTTCATACAATCCGACGACTAATCAAGGTATGCATATAATTTTCCGTTTTTCGGTACTCACCTAATTGAACAATCAGTGATGTTTGATTACTTTTTACGTAACGTTGGACATGTCTAAAAGCATGTGATAGCCTTATTACGTCTAGTAACTCTTAAGATCATTTTCATATCTTTGTTACTTTTTTTCAAACCAGCATTCAGTTTGTTATTGAAAACAGTCAGTTATTTTAAAATGCGATAATGTTATTGTTTAGAGTATCGGGCTGGTCGCTTGTCATCAAAAGAGTAACCTTATTCAAATTCTTACTTTCCTGAACTGATATCTGGCATAGCTAGAGCATTCCCCGGACGACTTGACCAGTACTGGGCCCTATACAGCCGTAATCATATATTGGGGATTAAAAGACTCCGAATAACGTAATCATGGATATGGGATTTTTCACTCCAGACCAGAAATAATAATCCCAACAGGGCGAGACAATCAATATAACCGCGGTCTAATCTAGTGTATTCTTTGTAACCCCGGTAAATCTATATCAACAAGAACTCGAGGGACATAATCCGTAAGACGTTCACCACATCTTCCATCCGTTTTCTTCTGCTCAAGTAATCTGTCGCAGGAATGGCGTCCACACTTGGCAAGCAATGTAACTTTAAGACTACTAAAGTATTATTCCCACATAACATCATATGGGCGGTTATTGTGGATTAGGAATACTGATCAGCGATGCGGATTTGATATTTTTGGAACATCATGATGTCTTGCCGGCATCATTGAAAACTGTTGACCGCTTCTCTCTTGCAGGAAACAAGCCTATGTTTATGTATACTGTGATTGTCTTTTTGAGTTTGGTGCTAATACTGTTATATGGAATATGGAATAGGTCTTTGGATTATGGACGCGGATATTCTCTAATGGACGACGGCTGAATTATGAATGACGGATCTGACGCTTGTAATGGAACTAATTTTGTAGACAACCAACTGGCCACAGGCATCGAGGATTACCAATGCTGATTAACATATTTTATTTTAGTTATCACAATTCCATGGTATTGAAATCCAGAAATCATTGTCTTGTATATTTGACGAATAATCTTAGAGATTTGATTGCAGTCGTTTAACCAACAAAGCTATTTTCTACGAACAAGAAATAATGCAATTTGGTTGGTAAATTTTCGTATGTGAACAAGAGATTTCTTGAGAAGAGGGGAACACTTCTGTCAATGCTGGGAAGGAATATTTGACTGCGTTAATAATTGAGTGTTTTATACAGCTCCCGTCCATGAGGGCAGAAATAGGAGCATCCGTCTTTTAAACAAAGATAAAAGGCCTTAATTATCATTATCATACCAAACTGAGCCCTCTCCTCCTATCAAACTTTCAGCCCGGTCTCCGTAACTGGGGTCATTTTGAGTCTATTTGCATAATCACCCCCCCCCCACCCCCGGCAGAAGAGAACTGGTAAAATCATAATGGGGGTCGTGTTCAGGGTACCAGAAATGTGAAGTTTTCGACAATTTCCTTCAAAAACATTGTCTGCGGATAAAACTGGGCAAAAAATATTTTATTTCGCCTCGGATTATTATATACTTTGTTAAAAAAAAATTGAATTTCGCTACAGTTTCTCGTAGAGGCTCGAGGGTCAAAGATTGTGGTAAATTTCAACCCCCTCTCAAGCGGTAAGACAACTTTTCCGAAAAACACACCCTCAGGCGTGGAAAGAACCCCCAAAAATCCAGGCCTGGTAGGGTTAGGTGATCAAACGAGTCATCTCATACGATACACGTTTCAATGATGGTTTGCACCGAAAATTATTCTGAATTCTATCGAAATATTTCATGGGGAGTTTGGATTAAGATCTATCTAATTGACCACGCATGCCTTTTGATTGTGAGGCTAATATAGAACATTCCATGGTAGCAACTCATTAATTTGCTGAAGCTAATATACAACTAATACTATTGGTTGATTTTTAAACAGCAAGGTTTTATAATTTCAAATTTTATTTTTAACCGGAGGTTGATACAGTGTAAACAGTAGATGTAAAAGGTATTGATCCGACACATAAAACAACAATAATCAATATTTAGGTATAATAAGATCATTAAAATAATGCAAACATTAAAACATGTACGACATGACTTGTATTAAATTCAAGCGATTCATTATTAGACAGACATATGAAACAAACTATATTTATTATCGAACGTTTAAACATTTTAGGTTTTAAAGCATGTGGGGATCACTCCAAATCTTAACCCCTAAAACTCCCAGACTGTATGTGTCCCACCCATAAGATTATAACTACAATATTTAAAGGAAACATATTTTCAACATATGTAGGTGAATGACCATTAACTACTTTAGAAACTTCAATAGCTAATGTCACGGAATACAGTCTTCCTACTCAAATCATCCTTCATGCATTGCTGGTGATGAAGTACGCAGAAGGATATTTCTGAGCCATCTGTAGTACACATCACATTTCTGATTCAACGGTGACAAAATTTTACTGACGAAGTCAACAGTACGATCGACAATCTTCGGCAAATATTTGACTCCGCCGTTTTATGCAGAACCAGTCAACACATCTGAAAACCTTCGTGCTATACGAAAGGTAAGAGGCAAGCTTACTTCCCTCAAGTTTTGAATGCTTCCGTCTTGGCCATCAGGTGTCTGTACTTGAAAAACAACGACCGAAAACCAACAAAAGCAGAAGGTTTAAAAGAAATCCGGCTTTTCTGTATAATTGACGTCTATAATTGCATACGATCCACGTTTAAAAGATGTCATCTTTTATGGGTGAACATTATTCTGATGTGTGGCTTGGGATACATCCAACTGACAGCACCTTTTTTATGTAAGGCTAATAAAGAATTTCTGTTTTGGTAATAGCCCTTTATACTGTGCTGAAGGTAATATACTACCATTTTCACTGGCTATTCGAATGCCCAATATCCAATATTACACGCACTTCACACAGCTCTATTTGCTTGGTATACACGTAACACAAAATAACTTTTCCATCAAAATCTTGTTTCATATATTGCTAGCATTAAAGTCAATAAATCATACTACAAACCAGAATGTCGTGACAAACGGACATTTGTACCATAATTGTGATACAATGCCATGTTAGTCACAGCAACCCTAAACAAAAACATGTTTTTAGGGCAATTTAGGCTAATGTGTACCCCCGTAGATCGGCGCCAGTTGTCTGAGGTCCCGGACATAGACAGCTAGTGAAAAGGAGAGAGATTACAATGGCAGGATGAACCCTTCAATGTTGTGGGTTAATTGCATAAGGTACCAGAGCAAGAAGCATAGGGGTTAACTATAAGACGACAAAGAACGGTTGATGCAAAGGTGCGTGGAAACTCTACTTCAACAATTTATGCTTGGGGAGAATAGGTGACTGTATTCATTGCAAATGTTCGTGTTTCAGATTTCTATGCTAATTAACATTCCCAAATATTAATAATTGAATGACCAGCCATGTGCACCATTACAAGTGCAATTACTCTAAGTTAGGTATCATGATTAGCTTCTATAGCCTCTCAATCGCCCACTGAGACAATTATCGTGCATAATCCCGCCCATTTCTGCGCCTTAATAGAGTTAGCTGCAGGATTTGCTTTTTTTAGATACTTTTCAAATTTCCTATGCTTTAATATGGTGCTAAATAACATACTTTTGCTAAACTCCGCAGTAGGCAGAAAAGTGTGTTACTTTAACAGCATCTAAATTCAATATTTTGCACTTTTATAATCTAGCCTAATTAGAATATATTCGCATTAAAATATCTGTAACACCGTGTCAGAGATCGGACAATATATTCAATATTTAGCACCTTTATAATATTATCTAATTAGAATAGATTCGCACATAAATATGTAGCTGAGGTGTGAGAACAGAAAATATATTGAATATTTAGCACTTTGATATTATCATCTAATTAGAAGAGATTCGCACTTAAATATCTGGCGTTCGAGAAAGACAATATATTCAATATTTAGCACCTTTATAATATCATCTAATTAGAAAAGATTCGCACTTACATATGTAGCTGGCGTCTGGGAAAAGACAATATATTCAATATTTAGCACTTTTATAATCTATACTAAATAGAAGAGATTCGCAGTTAAATTTCCACAAGAGCCTTTTCAGAGAAAAGACAATATATTCAATATTTAGCACTTTTATAATCTACTCTAATTAGAAGAGATTCGCATTAAAATATCTGTAACACCGTGTCGGAGAAAGGACAATATATTCAATATTTAGCACCTTTATAATATCATCTAATTAGAATATATTCGCATTTAAATATGTAGGTGACGTTTGAGAACAGACAACATATTGAATATTTAACACTTTGATAATATAATCTCATTAGAAGAGATTCGCAGTTAAATATCTATCTGGCGTCTGGAAAAAGACAATATATTCAATATTTAGCAACTTTATAATATCATATAATTAGAAAAGGTTCGCACTCAAATATGTAGCTGGCGTCTGGGAAAAGACAATATATTCAATATTTAGCACTTTTATAATCTATACTAAATAGAAGAGATTCGCAGTTAAATATCCACATTACAAGACCCTTCTCGGAGAAAAACCAATATATTCAATATTTAGCACTTTTATAATCTACTCTAATTAGAAGAGATTCGCATTAAAATATCTGCAACACCGTGTCGGAGAAAGGACAATATATTCAATATTTAGCACCTTTATAATCCAATTAGAATATACTCACATTTAAATATGTAAGTGACGTTTGAGAACAGACAATATATTGAATATTTAGCACTTTGATAATATCATCAAATTAGAAGAGACTCGCAGTTAAATATCTATCTGGCGTCTGCGAAAAGACAATATATTCAATATTTAGCACCTTTATAATATCATATAATTAGAAAAGATTCGCACTCAAATATGTAGCTGGCGTCTGGGAAAAGACAATATATTCAATATTTAGCACTTTTATAATCTACTCTAATTAGAAGAGATTCGCATTAAAATATCTTTACCACCGTGCCTGAGAAAGGGCAATATATTCAATATTTAGCACCTTCATAATACCATCTAAATAGAAAATATTCTCATTGAAATATGTAGGTGACGTTTGAGGACAGACAATCTATTAAATATTTTGCACCTTTATAATCTCATCTAATTAGAAAAGATTCGCAGTTAAATATCTATCTGGGGTTTGAAGAAAGACAATATATTCAATATTTAGCAGCTTTATAATATCACATAATTACAAAAGATTCGCACTCAAATATGTAGCTGGCGTCTGCAAAGAGATATTATATTCAATATTTAGCACTTTTATACGCCATACTATTTAGAAGAGCTTCGCAGCCAAATATCCACAGAGAGAAGACAATATATTCAATATTTATCACTTTTATAATCTAGTCTAATTAGAAGACATTCGTATTAAAATATCTGTAACACCGTGTTGGAGAAAGGACAATATATTCAATATTTAGCACCTTTATAATATTATCTAATTAGAATAGATTCGCACTTAAATATGTAGCTGACGTCTGAGAACAGACAATATATTGAACATTTAGTACTTTGAAAATATCATCTAATTATAAGAGATTCGCCGTTAAATATCTAGCTGGCGTCCGATCGAGAGAGACAATATTTAGCACCTTTATAATATCATCTAATTAGAAAAGATTCGCACTTAAATATGTAGCTGGCGTCTGTGAGAAGACCATATATTCAATATTTAGCACTATAATCTATACTAAATGGAAGAGATTCGCAGTTAAATATCCACAAGAGTCTTTTCTATTCAATATTTAGCACATTTATAATCTACTCTAATTAGAAGTGATTCGCATTAAAATATCTGTAACACCGTATCGGAGAAAGGACAATATATTCAATATTTAGCGCCTTTATAATATCATCTAATTAGGATATAATTTGAATTTTGCAATTAAGTACCAAAGGAACATGTTGTTTTTGGCGTTTTGTTTCGAAATTACATTGAAAGGGACCGATTGTCTCCGAAACACCTTCAGTCATCGTTGAATGATCGGGTTGTTGTGCCAGAAAGTCTGAATTACAAGCGTCTAGTCCGTCATTCATAATCCAGCCGTCGTCCATTAGAGAATATCCGCGTCCATAAACCAAAGACCTATTCCATTTTCCACATAACAGTATTAGCACCAAATTCAAAAAGACAATCATAGTATACATAAACATAGGCTTGTTTCCTGCAAGAGAGAAGCGGTCAACAGTTTTCAATGATGCCGGCAAGACATCATGATGTTCCAAAAATATCAAATCCGTATCGCTGATCAGTATTCTTAATCCATAATATTCGTTATAGAGTCGTCATCTAAAAAAGATGTATCTCAGTCACGCTTTGATTGTGACTGTTCATATGAGCACCATGAGGATCTTGAAGTACATGGGTTCATACGGCCCCTAGCCCCGGGTTAAGCGGAATTAGACACATGTCAGCTGTCTGCATCAGTGAGGTTGCCTTTATATTGCCCGTTCTGTAGGCCCCAATCAAACTTTACCTTGGACTGTCTTAAACAGCCTAATATACCAGCGCATGCGCGTTGTTTAACCAGGAAGAACGATAGAATAATTCCTGTTATTGTCAGAGGAGTTGCACAAACCAGCAAAGAATGTGTACTTGGGACTGCCTTAAACATCCTTATTCACCAGCCCATGCAAGTTTGAAAATATGTAGCATTTGTGCTAATTATACAATATATTTTCTTTAAGGAGAGGCAGTCGGACAATTTGGAGCTGCGATTTAGAAGAAATATTCAATATTTATCATGGCTGCAATTTAGAAAAAATATTCAATATTTAGCATTTGTGCTAATTATACAATATATTTTCTTTCGGGAGAGGCAGTCCGACAATTTGCGTTTGCGAGTTATCATAAATATTGAATATTTCTTCTGGTTGCAATTTAGAAAAAAAAATCAATATTTAGCATTTGTGCTAATTATACAATATATTTCCTTTGGGAACAGGCAAGTCAAAGTGCTAACTAGCAGTAATCCTAGAAATTATCTTCAAAGTAGCACACCCCTTTCTAAATATCACTGATTTTAGAAATTATTTGCGAAGTAGCAGATCTGCTAAATAGCATGCGAGACAATAATAACCATTCCTGCATCTTAATGGCTGTAATTGCGCTGGCAGTATGTCGTTGAACACAGTCTTGAATATATAATAAGCTACCGCTCCGGGGTGTGGGAGGAAACTACGTAAAGGGGTGTCCAGTCCAGAGATACCAATGTAACAAACCGGCTGGCTAAATTAAATTCCTGGATGAATAATTCGTCGTTATCAGGATAACTTGAACTTAGGCAGATTGCAAATAGATTTAATCCGGTGATGAAATTGACCTATCCCACAAATGTTGACGTCCAATTTTCAGCTGACACTTGAAATTACTGCATCGCTCATATATTTTACGGTCGTTATTTATGGCAGGGAAAATTAGCAAGCTCGTCTCATTATGCAAAATGGTTGATGCTATAAGTATCGGAAGGATCAGTTCATTACCAACCGAATAATCAATTCATCAAATTGCAAACTAGATAAGTGGCCTGACGTTACTTATAGCTGACCAGAATATCATGTAGTAGGTGAACATGAGGTGATATAATAACCTACTCGTGTTTCTCCTCGACAGAAGAAACCCCGGGTCATTGTTTCTTTGTGTAAATGATAAATTTTATCCTTGTCTTTCTCCAAGAAGCGGGTGATGACATCAGACGATGTAGATTTCAGTGACGGTGGAAATTGAATAAGCCTACTGCTGATCCTCATATGTTATATGATTATATTTTATATAATTAATAAAATGGTTTTAAAGGATGATGAAGAAATACGTATTCGTACGAACCATCGCTATTTCAACTGTTCCCGGTGAAACAACTCAAAATTACAAGGAACTCGAAACAGATATCCTGACCATCTCGTGGCGCCTCCTATGGACAAAAGGTGATAAAGCGCGAGTGACGATAGTAGTTATTATTCAAAGTGTGGAGCACAAAATCTGCGTGAGGAGAGAAAAATACATGATTTTAACTTCGTATCAATCAAGGTTAGGTTAGTTCCTGCGGGATCTCCCGAAGCTATTAAGCTGGTGTCGCTCTTTCACAATTTTACATATCTATTATTTTCAATCAAATAAGTTGGGATCATTATTAGCTAACTGTATAAATTTAGTCTGTGCTCATGATCAGGCAAGACGTTCAAATATAATATCCTATTCATCCAGAGAGATTCATACATTATGCGAGATATGTTGGACAGATTTTACTGAGTTATAGATAAAATAACCGATTATATAAATATTCGCCCAGCTAGTGAAAGGCGCAGGCATATGGAATATAGAAGAAAACCTCGTTGATCCTTGCAAGTTTATGATATTGCTGAACGACATACTGATGACGAAGCAGTTACCAAAAATTCGAAGCTCTGGACTGTACGAAGATGCGTGCTGTCGCTAAAAACATAACTAAATACCCCGCTATTGGCATGGTGGCAGACTGTCAAAAGAAATATAGTTAGATGGTATATTTTTGTCTTTTGATTGTTTTGATTGAGACCGCATAATGTGGAGGATCATGCTAACAACGGTTAATAGTTCGGGTGCTCATTCTGAGAAAGGGGCTTACAAAATATTCCGTTTCTTGGCAATCTTTTTTCCTACACAGCATTGTACCCTGTACGTTGGTGTCCAACACCAGGTGAATGGCCAGCTGTATATAGGTATGAGCGACTTCCCAAAATGAGAGAGGTTCATGCAGCCGAGAGAGAGAGAATTCATGTTTAATGTCGCGTTCAGCAATATTTCAGCTATATAGCATTGATCGAACAAAATTCTAAGTATTCAAGTTGATAACTCAGTAAACTAATGCATTATAAACATGAAAATACATTAAAATTTATACAACAAACCAATCTGTCTCAAATAATCTAAAATACAATCTTCTTTTACTCGACTAAAAATATCTTCCAAAGTAGCTGCTCGATAAAAGTTATCTCTTACAATCTTAAAATCTATACAGTCGATAAGAATATGTTCACCGTGAGATCTTCGTGGCATGGAATACACCTTGGTACTGGCTCTTTTTTCAGCAAATGCTCGTGAGTTGATCGTGTATGACCGATTCTACATCGTCTAATCATGGCTTGATCGAAACGTTTCTGGCTGTAGCCGATTCCCTGAAACAGGGAATAGGGTTACTACGGTAACATAGCGTGATGTCGAATATAAGTGTAAAAATTATAGAAAAAAAATTGTTGATTTAGAATGTAAATATAAAACTTTTGCATATAAATTTAAACTGTCGATTGCATATATCTTTTCTCGAATATTGCAAAACTTGGCCCGCCTTGAACGAAGCACCGAGTATTTATATTTTCTAATATCGGGCAAATAAGGTTGTTTCAATGTTTCAATGGTGATTCAACTCATTTGTTTTCGATATACAGGTATAGGCATAATTAGAAAACGTTGCTCAACGTTCCATTAAACATCGATGATATGTCTTGCATTTAATAGCAGGACGTTATCTACTTTTAGTCCAGTAAATCTAGCGCATTTTGGGGGTTAACCCACCACAAATTGCAACAGAATTTATTTCACTGCTATGCATTTCAGAAAGGTCCCCAGAATAACATACTAAAAGTCTACAATCCAATATGCATGGGAAATATATTAAAATTCAACTTGAACATATACCACTTTTTCGTCGATATGAATTTTAGGAATTCAACCTTTTTTCCTACCCTGGTTTTCGGTGACCATCAAACGGGGAGAGACTTGGATTCCAAACTCTCAGGATCCGTAGCTGATCGTATTATGCATATTTTCAGTCTTTTCACAAAGTATAATGACTATTGCTATTTGGTTAAATTCAAAATGGCGGACGTGGCAAGCCTATGTTTATGTATACTATGATTGTCTTTTTGAATTTGGTGCTAATACTGTTATATGGAATATGGAATAGGTCTTTGGATTATGGACGCGGATATTCTCTAATGGACGACGGCTGAATTATGGATGACGGACTAGACGCTTGTAATCTGACTGAAAATGTTCGATTTGAAAGTTTATCAACTGTAATTACAATACACTCCATTACAGGTAATGTACATGAGCCATTCAACTTCTGATTATAGTTTCAATATATCATCATATGTTGGAAGACATGGATTAGTTAAACATTTGTATTCCCAATGGATTTGCTCATAAAAGTAGATAGCAAAACGATAGTTCAGCTCCACGGTATATAATCATACATGGTAATATCCTGCCAGTTGACATTATTGCCATTAGCATTGTTATCCTAAAGAGAACTGACAAGCTGTCATATATTTTCTTTCAACCTATGACAATAACAGACAATAGTTTCATCAACTTATAAAGATATAACTCTATTATCACAAGCACGTAGCAAGTGTCAGGCCCGACATTCAATAGTGTTTGTACCTTGTTGAAAAAAATGCAGCATTGCCAATCAAGAGAGATTCAACGTCGCGTTCAGCAATAGTTCATTTATATAACGACAATCTGCCAATCATTTATGATCCATCACAACTGTTTGTAAGACAAATGTTGTTGATGAAAGAAGAATAATTATGCAGATCCTAATATATCATTTAATTATCAAACAAATAATACTTTGAATTATAGGCAAACATGACGGCATAACTTATCATGTTTCATTTTACATTCTGGTTCATAGTAACATCTTTTTACGGGAAGTGACTTCTCACACATATAGTTGATGTCTTTTATTGTTATTCCTCATGAACACTGCCATAAGTTGAGGATTATTTCACAGCACTATCAATCCCAATAACAGTCTTCGCCAATGCATTCTCCACACACACTTGAACAATCCAGGCAATGATCCTTACAGGTGCATCTGCTTCAGCTGCAATCCTTCTTGCAGTTCCACCTGATAACCTCACGTAGCGCAATGAAGCTGGTGGCAGATCAGTTTTCGCAAGGAGAAGCCGATTGAATTGTCCGCCCCCATTTTTGTGGCTGCAATAGATGGTCTTACCCTCAGGTCAATTCCTTCGTCGGGATTCCCACGACTTGGATGAACACTTCAGCTTGTTGGCGAAATATCTCAGTGATAGTTGTCTTCTTCAAGGCAGCACCTTTGTCAATGCCATATGGTCGGAATACTGTGTCGCAGACCAGAATGGCATGGCAAGCGTTCCTGAAATACAACACATATCACGAATCGTTAGATTCTTGGTGTGTGCTTTAGAATAGATTAACCGGAAGACTATATACTGTGAAGTCATGTGGCTCTGTCAGCATGTCGGTACCTCTTCTCACTTCCCTTATATGTGATGTAATGCAGGAGCAACATATTTTTACAGACTTGCATTCCCAGCACAGCCTTTGTCTTCTTGACATTCCAAACTCTCCGATCCCGCTAGTGACATGGTCATTCAGTCAAAGAAAGACGAATTCCTAGCAAACAATGTCAACAAGCAGCAGTTCATTACTCTTATGAGTTACCAGTTGGAAAGGGTGGGATGTTTCATATGCAGATGTTTTTATTGTAAAAGCAGCCGTTTAATCGACTGAAAGCATCAAAACTTTGATTGGTGATGATATTGACCTGTTAGTTCTGCTCTGTTTTCATGCAGACATGGATGACAATGACATCTACTTTCAGCCAGAGTCAAAAGAGAATGCAAGGAAACGGATAGTTTGGAATGTCAAGAAGACAAGAGCTGTGCTGGGAATGTAAGTTTGCACAAATATGCTGTTTGTGGATGCCATTCAGGGCTGTGACACAGTATACTGACCATATGGCATTGGCAAATGTCCGGCCGTAAAGAAAACAACGCTCAATGAGCTATTTCGCCAACAAGCTGAAGTGTTCAACAAGGCCACTGGGAGTCCCGATGGAGGTTATCTATTGCAGGTGCTTGTGTGTTTATACAATGGTAACCCTGACGAAACAATTATCTCCCTGAGATACAAGCGTTTCTGTGACAAAAACGAACCATATATGTGCAGGTACAAAACCCTCCACCAACATCCGCATAAGCTGAGTATCAGGGTTTGCGTGTTTACAGTGGAAAGTGGAAGACCAACCATTGCAGCCACAAGAATGAGGGTGGACAGCTTCTCTTTGTGAAAACTGAACTGCCACCAGTTCCATTGGCACTCTTTGAGGCTATCAGCAGCAACTACAAGAAAGATTGCAGCTGAAGAACATGCATCTGTAGGAGCATGGCCTATACTGTTGAAAATGTAAAATGAAACATGAGAAATGGCATGGCAGAACGCCCAGTTCGCCTATAATCTAGAATATTATTTGTTTGATAATTAGATGATATCTTAGGATCTTCTTTCGTCAAAACATATATCTGACACACAATTGTGATACGGTAGATCATTAATGGTTTGCAGAGCTGTATTTTTCAACAAGGCACAAGTTGTGATACTAGATAGATATCTCCATGAGTAGATTTGTGGAAATATTGTCTGTGACAGTTATCAGTTTAAGGAAAATATATCCCACTTGTCATTTCATTTATTTTGGGAGAGAATTCCTCTTTCAGATGATTATGCTAATGGCAAAAATATTAACTGACTGAATATTACCATGTACAATTCATATAGCCTGATGCTGAACTATCAGTTTGCTATCTACGCTTATGAGCAAATCCACCGGGAACACAAATGTTTTCACCACCATGGCATGTTATACCCTGAACCATGTATTAATTGGATTCCTGAATGATAAACTGTCCTCATTCACGAAAAAACCCCAACAATATTCTACTGTGCTTATATGAAGCATAATGGACTTTTATGTATTATAAAATGGCGTATCTTTGTTTTCAAAAAAGTCGTATCTCCACCAAATAGATTTTGGTAGACTTTTAGTATGTTATTCTGGGGACCTATTAGAAATGCATACCAGTGAAAAAAAAGTTGTTGCAATTTGTTTTGGGTCCATCTAAAAAAACATGGATTGCCGGGACTGTAATGAAAATGGTAAAAAGTTCAGATTTAGGATAACCCCATACATCCGCCATTTTGAATTTCTCCATTAATATTTTCGAGCAAGGGTATTATTTTAGGCTGAGTATAACCTTGATATGATAACGAATGGAATGGGTGTAAGTAATGACCCATTTCATTCACGCTTAGTACCAAGTACAAGGTTTCCTTTTAAGAGCAAGAGACAGGTAAACACTCAAATTTCGCGAAAAATACTTCAAATGTCAACTTGAAAATTAAGATATTTCCCATGCATATCTGTTTGTAGATTTTTAGTATGTTATTCTAGAGACCTTTCGGAAATGCATTGTAGCGAAAACAATTCTGTTGCAATTTGTGGTGGGTCAAACCTCAATTTGACTGGACTATTTTCACTTTACGGAAAACTAATAGGGGTTAGATTTGTCGAATCGGTATAATTTAGCCATTTCCACTTTACGAACTCGAAGGTGTATTTATGGAAGGATGCATCGATGTGTGTTGTATCATTATGATCATGAGACGTGACTAAAGGGAGACCTAATTTCCAGGACCGGGTTCCACTGAATTGATGCAAGAGTGTATATGCAATCTGTAACTTTCGGTCTAGTTTCAATGGGAAGACTTCGCAGAATGTTTGGTTTTGAATAATTTTTGTTGAAAATTTAGAATGGCCTACGTAAATTTGGTCGTCTGCATAGGAAAATATTGCAAAAATTATAATAAAAAATATAAATAAAGTGGACCAGTGTAATGTTGAAAATGTTGTCGTTTGAGCTCACTTGCAAGTTGTAGTACGGATTATTGAAACAAATCTTATCGGCAGCCATGCAGTATAGGTTCATGTTTTCTGAGCAGTCTAGGTTTATCCACCGACAAGCGATGGATAAAACCCAACAGGAACTGATTTGCTCCACTACAGCGGAAGTATAAACGAAATAAATTGTACTTAAATCAACTAAAGAGGGACAGAATTCGGGGGGAATCATTCACGGCCGCCAGATAGAACGCCAGGTTCTGATTTTACTCTCGCTTGCTCCAAATTCATCCCTGGTGCATTTCAACTTCCACGCATCTTTAGCTCCCTTCTAAATTATATTGGGGAATGCATCAACAAATTATCATACGGTGAGAGTGGTGATCTTTTTGCGGGATTGATTCTATTCGTTTTGTCAATTACGTCTGGTCATATTTAATAATGTTAAATGAGGGCGTGGGTAACAATACAGGAAAATCCACACATCTGCATAGGTTTGCTTCGCGCCTGTTATAATGCCGTATCAATTCTGGCGCCTGTTTCCTCATTTATAAATCGGTCATATCAAAGAGTTATATCGTACATGCATTGTTGGTGCAAAATTCTGCCGAATGATGATTTGCACTTCAGATCTTCACTGTTACAACTATACGTTACATTCCGCGGGCCATCAGTTATCAGCTTCCTATTTAACAAAAAAAAACAAAACAACTAACAACAAGTGCTTCAAAGTTACATGGGGGAGCATGGAATTTTACTATATAATTTCCGATTATTTCTCTCCTTTGCTTCATCATAGATGCAGAAGCCAGAGGTTCCATATGAATTGAAACCTCTAATTCATTCCAGATCTTCAAGTTTATGGTCGCTTGTTAGTAAAACAGTTATGTTAATCAAACATACTGTATATCGGACTGATATCTAGCCAGGTAGCAGTCCTTAGATACTGGACTCTATAACCTTAATCATAAATTGAGGGATTACCTCTCCTTGTCGAGATCAGGAAGAATAATCCCTACAGGGCTGAGACAATCAGCCACCAATACGTTGTTTAAATGAGTGTGCCTCATGTAACCCTCGGTAAAGATGCTAGCAGGAATTCGAGGGACAGAAGTAATTCTTATTTTTTCATCCGAGCTCTTCGTCTTGTATACGCTGTTGGACGCTGTAAGCGAATGATGTCCACACTTCACAAGAGATGTCAATTTTAATAGTCTTGAAGTGTTCATTCCACATATGAATTGTGCTGATAGGAGAGGGGTGCAGTTGTAAAGACATAGACTGTTCACAGAAGCAACAGTCGTGGAGGGTTGAGAATCGCATTGTTCTTCACTTTAGTTGTCTCAATTCCATACCGAAATCCATATTTTGATATAATTAAGTTATCATCTCAAAGATTTTGTTGTAATCTTTTAACCAACCAGTCATGTTTTCCCGATAGATCAAAAGATAAGCCAATTTGATTGACAAATTTGATCTTTTGACCCTTATTACGTACATTTTTTTCATAATAATGGGGAAAAAATCCCATGTGAACGATAGGCTTCTTATAAAGGAGAGAAAAATTATTTCGATGCTGGGAGAGGATATTTGACTGCGTTAATTGAGTGTCTTTTTAAACAACGCTGTAATATAAAGATCGAATACCCAGCCTATGTCCCGTTCTTAGGGTGGAGTTTACTGATTAAGGAGCTTGTGTCTTTTTGAACGAAGCTAATGGACCCCAATCAAGATAGCCTTATGAAATTACATAATTTTGGTGTTATTTGGGATGACAGTAATACACATAGCTTGTTTCCAAACGTAGAGTAATCCATTTCAATTTTAATTCATTATTATAATTTGATGACGATCTTCCATTTTCGCATCATGGATACACAGATCTCTCTGGGACGGGTCGAGGAAGCTCAGAAACACATTCGTAAGCTAGCTCTAGTCGATGTCATTTTCCTGAATTCACGATCGCCATATTTTGCTGACGAAAGCAACAGTACGATCGACCCTACGATGGCCAGTCTACGGCATATATTTTTCTGCGTTTTTCTGCAAAATCCTTTGAAAACGCGGCCGAAAACATGCGTGCTTTAAAACAGGGATGCAACATATTTTGATTCTATATGAAGAGCTTAGTGCTTTCATCGGTCAAATACTTCCAATAACATTTGTTGATACCCTTACCGAATATTTGTGGCCTCAACTCACTCTTCCTAATTAGCTGCATATATCCTGCCTAAATTTCACTAGGACTTTGACTGCCCTTGGTATAAAAAGTTTCCGACCTCCACTGTGCGTTGGATACCCATTTTGATCACCCCCCACCATGACCCCACTGCTATCCGAACAGAGATGCATGACGCTCCAACCAAAATAGTGGTGAGTAAAAACGACAAATAAACCTAACATAAATGTATGTTTCTTTCCGGGCATACATGTATAGGCGTTAAATGACCTTTGATGTGTTTTTATGCATGCTATTTTTCTGGACCTCGTAGCTATCTAGGGGCAATCTGCGAGCCCTCTGTCCCAGATTACATAGGTTTCCAATGAGCGTAGGATGCTATTCTGGTGATTTTGGAGGTCACCTTCATTTATTTCAATACTTCCAGGAGGGAGTTTCATGATTTTCCGAAGTAAACTGAGAATTTGGACACATACAACAAGCACAGAAATATTACATTTGTTAAATCATAATGCGATGTGTATTCCTAAAAGAGCGACAATGCTTGTCTGAGATCCTAGAGATTGACAGCCGGTGGAACAGAAAAGAGATGTTTACGAAGGCCGACTGAATCCGTCAATGATGGGACATTATTAATATTGTAACAAGCGTCAGGTCCGACATTCAATATTCAACCGTGGTCCATAAAGGAATTTCTACGCCAGCAATCGAAAGACAATTCATATGACAGTTATTACCGATGTATGAAATAAAAATAATAAAACTGTACCTAATTGCAATGCCCGAGTTGCATGTTTCTATGCTGTTTCACATCCCCGAATGTTAATAATTGAATCATCAGCCATGTACACCATAACAAGCGTGATTACTCCAAGTTAGGTATCGTGACTTTGATTAGCTTGTGTAGCCTCCCACTGAGACAATTACCATGCATACTTATACTTTAACGTCTTTCTGTGGTACTTGATGGTCTTCTCTGTATAACAGTATAAACCCGTCTAATTCTGTGTCAAGCTGGCAAGATTCATATATTAAACTACCGCTTTTGTAGAAAGGTGAACTACTTCTTGCCGAAATAAGGAAATCTAGATTTAATTAGGGAGTCGGCGAGGTACAATTTAGTTATTATGGCTGTAAAGGCCAACTTTTCAGTGTTCAGAGACCCATTGGGAGACACTGCATGCTTATCTGAGGCTTCAGAGGTTGACAGTCAATGAAACAGATGAGATGCGAGGTTAGTGTATGAGGTGGTCCGAATAGCTAGATGTTACCTTCAAGATCACATGTTCATGCATAGATATACGTGCAAACCCTACTTCATCACTTGAGATAGGTGGAGACCATTGGTGAACTGAATAGGTCACTACCTAATTTTAAACCTAGTTTTGAACGACGTACAGGGGTGTCAAGACCCGAGATGATCCGAATAAACGAAGCACCAGACTAGTTCAAATAAAATGTTTGGACGAATACATCGCAATCAGGATGAATTGAGCGTCTGTCTGAATATTTCAGGCTGGAAATCGATTTAATGTGGTCTTGAAATTGACCAGTCACACAAGTGTGGACATCGGAACCTGACAATTCGATGATGGCTTTTCGTATTCGACGTTCTTTATGACAGGGGAAATCAGCAACTTGGTCTCATTATGTAAAGTGGTTGGTGGTTCAGGTATCGGGAGGTTCATTTCATCACCAACTGAATCAATACTCCATTCGTCAAACTGTAACCTAGATTAGTGCCTGACACTTGTAACTTAACATAATCATGTATGAGGTGAATATGGGGTGATATAATTACGTACCCGTGTACACGTCTATCTCCTCGGCAGAAAAATACTGACCATTGCACCTCAACGTGAATGAAAAAACACGTGTCTCTTATCAAGGGCTAGTACAGCATTGAGATATCAGATGACGCGTCTGAAGAGTGGTGCCATCTATGGGCGAATACGGATAGAGTAAGAGTGACAAAAAATACTTATCAAAGGAATTTATACGTATTGTTAAGTATTACGAAAGTCGGAGCGATTTATTGATGAACAGCATGTGCCCCCACCCAAAAAAAAATCCACGTGAAAAATAACACGACATGATTTGTTTTTCATCTTCATAGTTTTCGTCGACCGTTCGTTTCTAGTCGCCATATCGTTTCTTATCGTCCAAATTACAACTCCAGCGGAATTACGAACACTTGGTGTAGAAGAATTTGGGGCAGATTTTGCTGCAATCATTCAAACAACACTAAAGTGATAATCCAATTTGATAGGAAAATAAAAGGACTCAGTTACCGATAAGAAACTTGCTAATATATTGCTGGGTGTGCTGTTCTCTCTCTTTCGTCGACTTTATGACAAAAGAGATGATTACAATTTCGACATCTTTTCTGGATAGTAATATTCCAGTGGGACCTGCATATGGCGTATACATATCTCGCCTAGTAGCATTTGCTAGATCCTGTGTTAACTGTGACGATTTTAATCAACGTCACAAAACATTGTTGCAGAAACTTATAAAACAGGGCTATTCCAACAAGCGCCTCCACTCAAAGTTTCTCAAATTTGGCGATATATATCGCATGCTGATAGCAAAATACGAGCGCAGCGTACAAGATCTATGGCGTTATGTTGCGTAACTTGTGTCTAATTCCGCTTAAACCGGGGCTAGCGCCCGTATGAACCCATGTACTTCAAGATCCTCATGGTGTTCATATGAACAGTCACAATCAAAGCGTGACTGAGATACATCATTCTCTATAGACGATGACTTTACAACGATTATTATGGATTAAGAATACTGATCAGCGATACGGATTTTATATTTTTGGAACATCATATGTCTTGTCGGCATCATTGAAAACTGTTGACCGCTTCTCTCTTGCAGGAAACTAGCCTATGTTTATGTATACTATGATTGTCTTTTTAAATTTGGTGCTAATACTGTTATCTGGAATATGGAATAGGTCTTTGGATTATGGACGCGGATATTCTTTAATGGACGACGGCTGAATTATGAATGACGGAATAGACACTTGTAATTTAAACTCACAACCAAAGAATGTTGTCTCTGTAATGGTTAAATATCATATAATAGGAATAAGGGGAGGGAAGGGAATTTGGCTTAATGTCACACTTAAGTTTGTTTCACTCATATGGTCACAGTCAGTTTGGTTGGTGGAGGAAGCCGGAGTACCCAGAGAGAACCACCGCCCTTCGGCAAGTAACTGACAAACTTTCACACATGGACCATCATAAGAATAAAGGATTATTGTAGCCGCTTAACACTGTCAGATTCGGAGGTCGATGTGATGGTCAAAATAACACGAACGCACGATTATTAAAAGTAATTCTGTGCCTTAACCCGAACATCCCGGTATAACGGATGTCTTAAACACGGGTCCAACACAAAATAAATATCCGACCCAAATCTTGTTCCATACATTGCTGTAATTGAAGACAATGCAAAAGTGAAACTCCATATAGCAGCGCCGCTTGT
>JAVTVY010054199.1:0-32036 GCA_036873755.1 Hanleya hanleyi
GAAATGTTTAGTTATTTATTCATTTGTTTATCTATTTACTCACTAATTATATATTGCTATTCATATTATGTGACTGACGGTCGGGGGGTGCCTGTTGTTGGGAGGAAGATATATCAAAGTATTGCATCGAAAAACAATAGAAAACAAAAATGACTACAAGCCTTCTATTTCATTCTATTTCATATGATACAGGCACACCGAAGACCACAAACGAGTTGGACAAGACCTGAAACAGAAGACGGATGACGATTACAAGAATACCAACAGCGCCTTGAGTGACAACGCCGCACAGCAAGAACATCCAGAATCAGAATACTCGACCCTAGACCACACCAGACACGCTTCCCCTTGGATGTCACCAAACTGACGCCGCAACACAGAATATGATCCTTTGACTTTCACGCAATATAGGACGTAGACCTGCCGTTCTGTACCCCAATACACACTCCAAGCAATTGTTACAGGCACAGATTTCTGGAAGGACCCACCCTATTCCCAAGGGCGTCGTTAGGGAAGTCGCCTCGAAGAATCCTGAAGACACCCTGGTTCTCCCAGTTTTTTCTGGACGGCTTTGTGCGTACTATGGGGTACCAAGACAAAGGAATCATCCACGCGATTATAACACATATTTATCAGTATAAAAACCAATAACAGACTTAACGACTTGTACATAGCGACTCTTCTCTACTAGTATTTATATTTTCTCATTGTTATTGTTACTCATTATTTAATTATTTATTTTAATATCTAGTGCTGCAAAAGATATTAAATTAACGAAGAAATGTACCGTGAAATTTAAATAAAACATTGAGTTGATGGGCCGCGAAATCCGTATGGGAAGCGGCCCTTAAACTACAATTTCAATCAAAAACAAATTTGACGAATAAACTTAGTGTAATAGTTATCCAGAATAAACAGGAATTCGAGTAGGTCCCATAAAACCGATTAAAAATGCATTTGACTATAGAATGCAAGCAAAAAATTAGGATTAATTCATCAGATGAATAGCTGAACACTTTTCGCCCGTTTTCTAGCCTCTCATTTTTGTACAAAATCCGAGATTCAAACGTTTATTTCTCGAAAAGTATCCATGCTACGCTTTTGAAATTTGGCATGTTTGTTAATACTTATAAGGTGATCTAGTAAACTATATCTCACTTTTTGTAAGTTCGACTTAGTTTTTTAATTATCCAACTTTTAAGACAAACGACCGTAAAATAGAACGTTTGTTTTCAATTTATTTCAGTAAAATAGCTGTAAAAACAAAACCAGGCAAAAATTTAAAAAAATGAGAAAGTTTACTAGTTCGAATTGTCTCCTATCATGGTGTACCATCAAAGTTGAAACAAGACCAATGGTTTTCATGAAATTTCATTTGAAAAAAGGACGCTATTGTTTTCATTCGATTTTTTTTAAATTGGAATATTTTCTACAAAGTAGCAGCGTCGGTTATACAAATCATATAGTTGGAATCCCATACGATGTACGCTTTCATAAAATATATAGTTTATTATGATTATCTTGTACATTTATTGATACAGAACACAAATTGTCACGGGGGTGCAAAAACTGCCTCTAAGGGGCCAGTTATCCTTAAGGTGTCGTTTGTCGCAATTTTGGTATTTCCACCTATTCTGTTCCATGATAAACACACAATCTATTTGAAAGTCGCTAGAAATGCTAATGCGAAAAATTGCCAATTATATTTATTACTATTCATGTCAGTTTCCGGTATTCTGTTTGATTGTGGGTAATATATTTTTTCCGCGTTGTCGTGGTGAAGAGGATGATGCTCAAACAATAGAATCCTGCCAGTTCGATTTTACTGACCGCCAAGAACACTCGAGACGGTTCCGGATAATGTAGGACATTAGTACCTCGTGACGCACTGCTAGGAATCCATATTGGAATCCATGTTGAAAGCACAGTATCACGCCGATTCTCCGAACACCGTCACAAAAAATTTGTAACACTTATTGAACGCGTAAAGTCATCTCTGACTAATTTTAGCGGTTGCTGGAATAAGTTGAAATAATGTTGTGGAATTAATCAACTGGTTCATTTTGAACAACAATGAAAAGAAAAAGGTACAAAAAATTCCACAACGCTAAGTATCTCAATAATTGAAACATGGGGTTGAACGGCACTGAACACTAACGCTCATATCGACGTCCAAATCAGAATACAATATCGTGTTGAAGACGGAACACTCACGTTCAGATCCGAACACTAGAGAATATATATGAACACGCGTGTTTAAAAATGATCATGGTGTTTGAATACCAATGTTCACTAATGAACACATGTTCTTAACACTTTTGGAACATGAACATGTAAAAGTGTTCAATTACGCGTAAAAGTGTTCAAAAGTACTCACTTCAGAATGAACACTAATGTTTCAGACTTCCAATATTCAGCACTGGGCGATATTGTGGACAAACTATTTCGTTTTGTTTATTGAGGACGATCTAGTTGGTGAGCTTGATAACAATTCAGTGACATATTTTAAGTAAATCTCTTTTCATTCTAGTTTTCGTACTTGACCACTTTTACATGTTTGAAAGGTGTTACAAACTAGTGTGCAGTTCAGTGTTCAGGATATGCACACTTTTATTGACAGTGAACAGTGCATGTCAGCTGTATTACCTCCGTTACCATGGAGATCAGCTCGAGAAGAAAACCAGGACAAACGCCTCAAATTAGAAGAGATCCTCCGCGGGTAGAATCAAGGGAATATCCATTTCATTTGGATATATATTTTATCGCCTGATAAGGGAGAAATACAAGGAGGACTATGTGAGCGGAAACCATCCTACAGCATGTGATGTGCCTCACGTGCGGCGGATCACGGTTTACAGCTGAGAGCTGTAAAATCCTTACACCATTAATGCGCGAGGTATTATGACTTCGACGGAATGGGCCGAGCAGTCTCGAATGCGCCATGAACTATCTTCCCAACAACCCGAAGATCATGGAATGATCTGGAAATCCGTACAATAGCAGTCGGGTGCCCCGAAAATCACAGAGTTGTTCCTGAAAGTTTGTCGACATCCGGTTCATTGTTAGATGACATGCCAGTTTTGCAAAATGGCTTTTTGAGGTTTGCGAAGAAACTCGACGAATGCAAAGGGCAGAAATTCCCACAAAATAACTACAATAATCTATTCGAAAGAATAATTAAATACATAGCTCTTGATATAGAGTGCTTTGGTGAATTATCGCCCCCAGACGAAATTTTATCACCCTCTTCGGTCTCGGGTTATAATATGTTTTCTCAGGGCGTTGATCCGTCATATCACCCTAGGCCATCCTGGAACTATTTTTATATTAGTATTTTGTCACTACTAGTATAAAATGAAAATGGAAACTTGTCTGGACACGTGACTTAAAAGTAAGTTCTACTGGGGTCATTAAAGCCATGCAGTGTACCCATCCGAGCAGAGGACCATGGGTGAATTATCAATGGCAGCCATGAGAGTGTAACTGAACAGTTCCCTTTCATCGTTTTTCTTCAAATGTTTTGACCTATTATGCTAAAAAGAGAGAAGCTGTCAACAGTTTCAATGATGGCATCAAGACATGACAATATTTTCGTAAAATTCTAATCACACCAATATTCTTAATCCAAATGAATTTTCGAGTTGTTTTCAAGAGTATGTATCTCAGTAACGCGTTGATTGTGTACATTTGAACACCATGGATATCCATTTTAACCCGGGACATGACAGTCAAGCAGCCCCTAGCCAGCGGAATGAGACACAAGTTACAAAACGTATCACCAGAGATCATGCACGCTACGATCGTATTTTGCCGTCTGTATATCGAAAGAACTAAATCATTAGTATTCGAAAAACAAAACAAATCAGCTTTTCTAGTAATTCCGAATAAATGAGAACGTTTTGAACATCAGAGCTATTGCCCAGATCAAGAATCCGTGGAGGTCGCCATTATAACAAGCCCGAGAGCCGTTAGCCAATGAAAATCCTTGAAATATCACCTGACATTATTCCTGTGACGTAGTTGTGCTCCAGGCAGTGTAGCTAATAACATGAAGACCAATTGTAAATTATTGTGTCGATGGATTTTGGCAGATCTGTGGATCTTTCTTTGTGCTCCGAGACGATTATGAGGATCGTGATATACATGAATGAATGACGAATTGATATACAGGTTGACATGTGGCATTGTGCATATGATTTCACGAGCTCTCTTTCTGACGCAGGAATATCAGGACACATCACCCGAGAGCGGTAGGGGAAGCACAGCTAATGCTGTACCTTATGGGATAGAGCCCGGATGACAACGAATTTTTTGTCGCAGCGCCATCTACATAAAAACCGCATGACCTGTAAAACCATTTGCGTACACTTCGCCATCCATAAGATGGCTTGCGAATCGTGTGTCTCCATTATCGCGGAGCGATATCCAGTGTTTTACCGGATTCTGTTCGGCCTTCATCCGGCGAAGAACAGACTCGAGAAATCTGATGAATTACAGGTTTGCATACTACTTCTGAAACAGATATTGCCTGGGCTTACAAAATATATAGGTATGTATAACTTTCGTATCATCCAAGAGGTGTGGTGGATCTGAAATTTTGAACAAGTAGTTCATCACATGATTCGAAAATGGCGAGTTACGTTGGGCTTACGTCGGTAGACTTTAGCTGATTGGCTGACGAAGTCACGTGGTATTGATTTATGGAAATTCTCTTTAGCCGTTGCCGAAAGTAGGCTGAACATGGATACACACGATCCCAGGGTCAGTCTTACCGCGTATAGATGACCGAAATGGTTAAAGGTTGCTGTAAAACGTCACAGACATTCCAACATGTCGCAGATCATGAAGTGGTAAAGGAACAGTAAACAGAAGTATGCCATCAGATGGGCAGAAAAAATTAGCAAAATTCTACAGCTGAGTAAACACCGATTTATCGTTCACACTTTAGCACTTCATGATCTGCGACATGTTGGAATGTCTGTGACGTTTCTCAGGTCATACGGTTTTTATGTAGATGGTGCTGCGACAAAAATCCAGTTGTCATCCGGGCTCTATCCCATAAGGTAAAGCATTAAAGATCAACAACGGCAGCATTAGCTGTGTTTCTTCTACTGCCCTCGGGTGATGTGGCCTGATATTCCTGTCTCAGAAAGAGAGCTCGTGCAATCATATGCACAATGCCACATGTCAACCTGTATATCAATTCGTCATTCATATATCACGATCCTCATAATCGTCTCGGAGCACAAAGAAAGATCCACAGATCTGCCAAAATCCATCGACACAATAATTTACAATTGGTCTACATGTTATTAGCTACACTGCCTGGAGCACAACTATACGTCACAGGAATAATGTCAGGTGATATTTCAAGGATTTTCATTGGCTGACGGCTCACGGGCTTGTTATAATGGCGACCTCCACGGATTCTTGATCTGGGCAATAGCTCTGATGTTCAAAACGTTCTCATTCATTCGGAATTACTAGAAAAGCTGATTTTTTTTGTTTTTCGAATACTAATGATTTAGTTCTTTCGACATTAGTATGCATCGACTTAGGGTTTTCTAAATCGGTGTTTACTCAGCTGTAGAATTTTGCTAATTTTTTCTACCTGTGTTTTTGGAATCTGATGGCATAATTCTGTCCGGCCGAGCAAGAGTTTACGCAGAGTTTACTGTTCCTTTAAATTCGTAACGGTATGCACAATCTTCCGGAACATCATTTGAATAATGCAGCCGGAATAACAGACTATGGCGTAGTTTGGTTTCTTGTCGGATAACTCTGTCCTTTAATCCCACTATCACATACATCGTTATGTCTCACCAATCTATTTGGAACAGATTCCCTGCCTACAAGGGCACTCCTTGTATTGTCCAAGACGACTGTTGTGGTTGACAGAGAAGACCAGATTTTGTATAACTAGAGTTAGTTATGAAATAATATATCGTATACATAATTTGGTCCCTATATGTTCTGTTATCTTTGAGGCTGGAATGCTGAAACTTACAACTCTGCCATCGGATCAAACTCTACCGGAAATGTTAAACGAATACAAGATGACCGCTCTGGTGACGTCACCATGACGTCATATTCACGAGAGGCATTTTCCCATCATTTTAGGTCTGATTTTCCCTTTTTTATTTAGGTCATTTTCCCAGAAAGAAACAGCACCGCAAATTAGAAAAAAATGATCTGTTGTGAAATAAAATATTGTGATGAATTTTCGGGGTACTACTGGTATCACAGATGTTGTTACGTTGCAGCGTGTGTATTCCGTTGACACGTTGCCAAGTCATAGTCACATTGTATACATACGTTTATTCGGCTATCTTTCCTCGACAACTAATTTCATAGTCTGTACTTGTTATAAGCTTCAATCTTACGTAGTCATTTCGGTCTCGTAGTGTTTGTTACGGGCTAAATCACATTTGTTTATCAACGAAAACTAGTCATTCTGTCGTGTATCAGCCATGTTGTTCCCGTAATGCATTATTCATTTTTATTGTGAAAACGAGGCGGCATCTCCCTATGAAACCTATTTTTAGACTGGGATATACCATAACATTGTGAGAATTGGGACAATCGTCGAAAAAATCAGGTCAGTTGTGAGTTTATGAATTGATTCGTCATAATTATTATCTAATCGGCTATATTTATTATTTATGCAGAAGGTAATTGTTCCAGAGACGTTTTATATCTTTATTTCGGGAATCAAGCAGAACAGGGACTGGGAATGGTTGTACGGTACACAAACTGACGTGAGAAGGGAATCCTATAGGGGAATTCCTTTATTGATGAACACAACTATAAATACGTTTGGGAAACCTCTATGTTCACCTATTTGTTATGTACGGCAGAGCTGCAGAATCCTGATCTTGACATTTGTTACATTTGCAAACTTCTTGATAATAAATTTATTATCTGCTTTATTACTGTTCCTGTTCAAGAATTGACACAGGAATGAGATTGGACAATATACTTTTGTCCCTACGAACTCACGGGAGCGTTCTATGGTACACTCTTTGCTGTATACTGACCTTTGGGTATTTGTCGTGCGAGACACGTGCAGTCACATCAGTAGAATTATAATTGAACAGTTACAACAACAACTACATCAACAGTTGGGCAAAGTTTATTACATTGGTGGCAGCGATTTTTGGACATCTCATCTAGTCAAATTGAAAGGAATAATAGTTCAATGTCTGAAGTCAGCATGAGTGATGTAGAAGACCTAGAGGAATCATTTCACCCCAAATATTCCATTCAGACGGTACAGACGATTGATACAGATTTACCCACAGAGGAATTGAATTCAGTCCATGAACAAAATAACAACGGGGATAGAATGAATACTAATACATTAATATTACAACCCCAGTAGCAATGCAAAAATCTGATTCCCGAATTCTGATCCGTGAGTCCCGGATTGCAGTCCAGGATTCCAGGAATCTAACCTTAGAGTTTAATGTAGAACCCTCAAGGAATGAAAGTCAGGGAAAGCAAGAACACAAGGTGGTAAGCAAGACTGACATAGATTCCGGGATCGCAATCCAGAATGGAAGGGGTGGTTTGTAGGATTCCCAGATTGAACTCCAGGAATGCCGGAATGGACTCCAGGATTCCGGATTTAAAATCCAGGATTCCGGAATCAGAATACAGGATTCCGGATTTAGAATCCAGGATTCCGGATTCAGAATCCAGGATCAAAGAAATCCAATCGATGAGGAATCGACAGAGAAATCCAAACGAATCATTGCAAGAGTTGGGCCAAGCCATACGAAGATTAACAGGACTGGCATATCCAGAAATGGGCAGAGAAGCTCAGGACAGACTGCCTCGCATACATTTTGTGGATGCGATATGCCATAAAGAAATTCGCTTTGGGATCTTGCGAGCGCACCCCCAATCTCTTGATGCAGCAATTCGGATGGCACTAGAAGTAGATTCTTATATGGAGTCTGAACGGCTGAGGTAAGTACAGTCACAGAAAGTATTTCCTAGGCAGATTCGAGCGATCGAAACGGGTGGGGATTTCTCCAAGGTTTATGAACAAGAAATAATGTCACTGAAACAACAATTCAGTGAAATGCAGAATCAACTCAAGAAGCAGATCAATCAAGCTAGGACCACAGTTGTTTGTTATCAATGTCACAAGGAAGGACATATTAAGAAAAATTGTCTGAACACACGGGAAACGAAGAAAGACCAGTTCCAAGGGCCAGGGGTTGGTCAAGTCAAAATTAGAGGCCCAAAATTTAAAAGAATCTGATGTTCAGGGTTGGGTAAATCAACAAGCATCAGGTGAGCATCAACGACGGTCACATTTGGAAGGATATACAAATGTACCAGAGCCTTTGCTAAATAGCAAAGGGGGGCTGTATGTACAAGGCACAATTGCTGATATACAGTTAAGTTTCCTGATAGACACAGGGTTATCAGAAACTGTTATTACTCTGAATCAATACCATCGGATAAACCCTGGAAAGCAACCTGGTTTGCGACCTTTCAGTGGAACGACCAAGCAGGCTGATGGGACTCCCTTGGTGGTTCATGGTGTAATGAGAACGCAAGTTGATGTGGGCTGAGAACGCAAGTTGATGTGGGCAACTTGGGAGCTACTATTGATGTGGTAGTGGCTGATATAAATTATCCCGGAATTATAGGGATGGATTTTCTCCTCAGAACTGGAGCTGCTGTGAACTTGGAGAAAATCGAACTGCGTCATGCAAACAGGGTTGTTTCATGTCGTGGAGCAGAAACGGATAATTTCTGCTGTCGTCTTTCTGTTAGAGAGACGGTAGTTGTTCCGGCAGGTCATGAAAAAGTGATATCGGTTCAGCTGGACACCAGCCAGCGTAAGACTGGTTTCGGGATTATTGAACCTTTTGAACAGTCTGGTTTGTTCAGTAAAGGTTCGATAACGGCTAGAGCTGTAGTGGATGTATCAGGTGATACCATTCCTGTACGGGTCTGCAATCCCGGGGATGTGCCTGTTATCATTCACAAAGGTACTACAGCTGGATTTGTGCGAGGAATTCACGCACAAAAAATCTCTGAGGAGATTATTGATCATGGAACTGGGGATCCACCAACATAGGTGGAAGTTCATGAGCATCTACAAGATTTGTTTCAAAGAAGCTGTGAAACATTAAACGGTCAACAAAAAGAAGTTGTGAAAAACTTACTGTTGGAGTATCAGGATATTTTCTCCATCAATTCACTTGATTTTGGCAGAACTAATGTGATGAAACATACAGGGGTAAAAGCGTTCGGTGTCCGGTTTTTCACGTATATTATCGTTCTATTAGCGTTTGAAACGCGTTTCAATAACGTTCTGAACGCGTTTTGAATTCGTTTCGTTTATACCTCGCAAACGCGTTTGATCATCGATATATTCATTTATCTTTCGTTTCGTTTCGCTTGAAACTCGTTTCACGAACGCGTTTATGAACGCGTTTGAAACGCGTTTTGGAAACGCGTTTCGGAACGCGTTTTATTGTTGTTGTTGTTAAATTAGCATTACCGTCCACACCACGGTTGCTTCGTCGGGCGAAAATACTGTTTGATCTTTGTTTTTTTTTTATTTGTACAATGGTTCGGCGACTGAGTGTTGATCAAAAGCTGCATGGAGTTAAGATCAGGCGAAACGCTTTTTCAGCTCGGTATCACACGCCTGAATAATCATTTCGCTTGGTTCGGGAAGACAAATATTGTTTCGCTTGGTGAAGGAAAAGATTTAAGATTTAAGAGAAAAGTCAGGCAATAGCGTTCTGAACGCGTTTTGAATTCGTTTCGTTTATACCTCGCAAACGCGTTTGATCATCGATATGTTCATTTATCTTTCGTTTCGTTTCGCTTGAAACTCGTTTCACGAACGCGTTTATGAACGCGTTTGAAACGCGTTTTGGAAACGCGTTTCTGAACGCGTTTTATTGTTGTTGTTGTTAAATAAACATTACCGTCCATACCACCGTTGCTTCGTCGGGCGAAAATACTGTTTGATCTTTGTTTTTTTTTATTTGTACAATGGTTCGGCGACTGAGTGTTGATCAAAAACTGCATGGAGTTAAGATCAGGCGAAACGCTTTTTCAGCTCGGTATCACACGCCTGAATAATCATTTCGCTTGGTTCGGGAAGACAAATATTGTTTCGCTTGATGAAGGAAAAGATTTAAGCTTGGGTTTGAAACGCGTTTCGTTTCGAAACGCGTTTTATTGTTGTTGTTGTTGTTAAATAAGCATTACCGGCCACACCACGGTTGCTTCGTCGAGCGAGAATACTATTTGGTCTGTTTTTTTTTTATTTATTTGTACAATGGTTCGGCGACTGAGTGTTGATCAAAAGCTGCATGGAGTCAGTCAGGCGAAACGCTTTTTCGGATCGATATCACAGGCCTGACTAATCATTTCTCTTGGTACGGGAAGACAAATATTGTTTCGCTCGGGGAACGAAAAGATTTAAGCTTAGCGCAATATATAAACGAAACGATATCGAATATTCCTATCAAATCGCTAATTATTTCTAGCGTTTCGAAATATCGATAGTTTCGTTTGTGTTCAATAGTTTCATTAGTTTACGGTGTAAACTAAATAAAAAGAAAATTACCGAGCACAGAACGTTTTTACCATTGTAAATTAAAGGCTATGCCACATATATTTACAGCACAGGGATTATAATAGCGGCTGGGGAAAGCCCCGACACGAGGGCTTCTTGGCCTGGATTGCAAACTAAAAACACAAATTTACGCGAGTTGAACGAAAAGAGAAACGCTTTCGAAACGCATTTATAAAACGCGTTCACAAACGCGTTTATAAAACGCGTTTGTGAACGCGTTTCGATGACAGCATTTTGACGAGGGAAACGCGTTTTGAAAAAAGAAAAATTAAGCGATATTGAAAGCGTTTCGTTTCCGATAATCGTTTGGAACGCGTTTCAAACGCGTTTACATTTCGTTCCGTTCGCGTTTCGTTAGGTCAAACTAAACGAAAATAACCGGACACCGAACGCTTTTACCCCTGTACGACTAATACGGGCGGTGTACCACCAATAAAGCAGAGATATCGTCGATTGTCTACTGGACAGCAGGAGGAAGCAGATATTCAAGTGAAGGAGATGTTGCAGAAAGGAGTAATCGAAGTCTTCCAGTCCTTGGGCTTCAGCAGTCGTACTCGTGAAGAAGAACACGATTCTGTGTGGATTATCGCAAGCTAAATACAGCGACAATAAAACATGCTTATCCAATTCCAAGAATTGATGACAGCATCGATGCTTTGACTGACTCCAGTTGGTTTACTACACTGGATTTGGCCAGCGGATACTGACAGGTGGAGTTAGACGAGACAGCTAAATAGAAATCGGTATTTTCCGTCAGAGGGGGTTTATACCAGTGGCGCGTTATGGCAGGAATGCACTGGAAAACTCTACTCGTATACTTGGATGATATTATTGTAATGGGTCGCACATTAATGGAAGCCGTTCAAAGATTAAAAGACGTCTTTGATAGATTGAGACAAGCCAAACTCAAACTCAAGCCGAGTAAGTGTCTTCTTTTCCGTAAAGAGGTCACTTACTGGGGGCATGTGGTCTCGGGAGAAGGGGTATCGACTGATCCTGTCTCTGACGACTTACTGAATGACTTGGCAAATCAACGTCATGAAAAAACAACGAAATCTCAAACCACTTGGGCAATCAAGATTTTCAAAGGTACGCAAAGTTTTCGTACGGCCGGTGAGGCGTACGCTATGTACGGCGTAACGGCACAGTGCGAGAAGGCGTAACAGTCACCACAAACAAATACATAAAATAATCATAGTGTCTCGTGGGGATAATAATATTCTATATGAAGTATAAGCCAATACAGTGCATGCATATTATTTGATAAACGAATCCGATATAGCACTTTACAAGCAAGTCGACTCAGTTTCGGCCCCTGAGAGTCGAGAATGATTTATGAATGAAATGGCTACAATTGTATCGAAACTTCTTGTACCGTACGGAAGTACACATGCCGTAAAAGTGGGCGGTGACCAGCACTACCGCTACGTTACTGCAAGGAGTTTGGTGATACAAATAAATTATAAAATATAGCGACAAAAATCAAGCTTTTATTTCTTTAAAATCAAAACTCAGAAATACAAATTGGTTTACTCGAGGAATAGTTGACTGGTCAAATGTGATATCTGTCTCATTTCCAGATTGGCTATCTTTCCGAAAAGAAAATACTGAATTTGAAGACTTACCGGTGGAACATCTGGGTGACCTACTACGTCGCTTTTATGCGGAAGTTCGGAAGAAAGATGGCACAGAGTACAGCAAATCTGGTCTTGTGAACTTGCGACCAGCCATTAACCGTCACCTCTCGAGCCCTCCATGTAACAGGGAATTTAACATAATCCATGACCGGCCGTTCCAGGCAGCCAATCAAGTGTTCAATGGTGTTGTCAAACAGATGAAGCGAGAGGGAAAAGACATCACCGTTCACAAAACCCCGATCGGTCCAGGAGATATGGTCAAACTTCGCCATTCCAACAAGCTTAGTCCCCACACGCCGTGGGGTCTCTTACGCAAAGTTTGGTTCGACATTATGTTGCACTTCGGTAGGCGTGGCTAGGAAGGCCTGCGAGATCTGAGGAAGCGTCATTTCATCCTCATAACAGATGACGAAAATAGGTCATATTATACAATGTCGATCAACGAGAAAGATAAAACACATATCGGCCTCAACAAACGAGAAACCCAGAAAGATTGTAGAATGTATGCGGTTCCCGATGACCCACTTTGCCCTGTTGCTTCCTTGACAAAGTATCTGTGCAAATTAGATCCAGGGAGTGAAGATTTGTTCTCATACCCCATCAAATCTGAAATTCTGTCTGATAGTGATGCCGTATGGTACACTAAAAAACCCATAGGTCACAATCGCCTACATTCATGAAGGAAATATCTAAACTGGCCGGTGTTTCCAAATCCTACACTAATCACTGTCTGAAGGCCACTGCCGCCACAGTACTATGGCAGAACGGGGTACCAGTTCAGGGTATAATGTCCGTGACAGGTCACAGAAATGAAGCAAGTTTGCGGTCTTATGTTAGCGGTCCGTCTAACAAACAGCGCGAAGAATATTCGCACATCCTCCACTCTGCAAGTTCAAATGCACGACCGAAAGAATCGGCAACATATTCACAGGGGTCAGCTCTTCAAATTACTCAGCATCCTGGACCCAGTGTGTCAGCTGAGGCTGGTCAGTCTGAAAATACTGATATGTTGTCATCCATGGGTCACAATTCTCATTCGACTTCTTCTGGGTTTTCTTGTGGTCTATTCAGTGGGGCACAGTTTTTTGGCGGTACATTCAATTTTAATATGCAGTGTAACACAAAACTCAACTGAAGACAAGTAGGCCTACCATACATTTCTCAGTTCCAGGTCTGAACATATTGTCGATCTTCGAGCTGTGTTCGCCCGTATTGTAAACATTTGACAGAACATTCCTTCCTCTCGATTTTGAATTTTGCGCGAAACGTACCGTACACTCGTACAGTACGCGATCTATTTAGATTATGCAGGCATGTAGGCCTATGCATAGTTCTTTAATTGAAAGTTTTTGAGTGCGTGTTCAATACAGAGTTATTAGATTTAATTTCGGGTAAAATTATTGCCCGCTACAGAAATAAATTTGTAGCTTGACTTATACACATCTTTGTTATTCTTGTTAACTTATTAAGTTATGAAATGAAATGAGCACGACATGAGATGATGAGCCATGACCTACATTTTCGGCGGCATTTAATATTCACAACAGAATGAACAATCAGACCGGTACTTACCATAAATTTGCCAGCGTATGTAATCCAATTCAATCTAGCTGTTTACAAACTATCGTAGAAATCCAGGCAGGCGTCGGTTTGCAACGACATCCATGCTTCACAGTACCTGACGAACTGGGGCATGCACTCTCTCGCTTGTGAATAAAAATAGGTCAACGTTTCAACCGTTGCTGCACGCTCTAGCCTGGCAACACTGCTTGTTTTTGCGGAGGGGGTAAAATGTATCAGCCGCGCTCAGAGAGAAACAGTTTTGCGCATTTGTTGATTATTTCTACATTCAAATATATATCTCCTGGTTAGAATTGGATTCAAAACCTTCGTATCGGTATTTGTTGTGTAATAATTTACCGCTGGGACGTCTTTCATCCCGAGTCAAAACCCCGAGATTGCGCAATCTCGGGGTTTTGACTCGGGATGAAAGACGTCCCAGCGGTAAATTATTACACAACAAATACCATGTCGGTTGTGAACCCTTAACTCGACTTCTGGAAGGGTGAGAGAAGCACAAATGGATGATCCTGATATTTGTGCACTGATAGAATACAAGGAGAAACAAGAAATCCCAAAGTGGGAAGATTTATCTTCTTCTTCACTTGCTATGAAGTATTACTGGAGTAAATGGGATCAGTTGGACTTAAAGAATGGAGTGCTTTACTGGGGAAGACAAAGTGAAGATGGCAGAGAAACTACCTGGCTGACAATAGGCCTACTTCCAAACAAATTAAAAACTATTGTTATGGAGCAGGCACATGCGTCTAAAACAGCAGGTCATTTGGGTGAGGCCAAAACGTTGGCAAGAATAAAAGACAGATATCTTTGGTTTGGGCAAACCGTTGATGTACGAGTATTTTGCAAAACGTGCATCACATGCGAAGCGAGACGTAACCCACAGAGAATGTTGCGGGCACCATTGAAACAATATGTCACAGGAGCCCCAATGGAGAGAATAGCAGTGGATTTGATAGGTCCACTTCCCGTGACTGATCGAGGTAACAAATCAATTATGGTAGTTGGGGATTATTTTACAAAATGGATGGAGGCTTTTGCACTACCTAATCAGGAGGCAGAAACTGTGGCTAGGAAGTTGGTTGAGGAAGTCGTGTGTCGGTTTGGGGTGCCCATGGAAATTCATTCAGATCAAGGTCGTACATTTGAAGCAAATGTGTTTTCCGAAATGTGTCAAATGCTCGAAATGTCCAAAACCAGAACAACTCCATATAATCCGAAATCAGATGGCTTGATTGAACGATTCAATAAATCTCTAATTGACATGATAGCAAAACTCATCGATCCAAATCGTCATCAACGGGATTGGGATGAATATATACCATACGCCTTAATGGCATATCGAAGTACGATACAGCAATAAACAGGTGAAACCCCAAATATGCTCATGATGGGACATAACATAACAGTACCTCTGGATCTTATGGTGGAAGGGCCTAAGGAGGAAGAACAGAGTCAGTTGGAGTTTGTGGAGCGAATTCGGAGGAAAAGTCGGGACGCTTGGGAAAGAGCAAGACTACACCTGAAACAAAGTGCCGAGACACAGAAAAAATATTACGATCGTGGAACAACAGGAATAGAGTATCATCCAGGAGATTTGGTGTGGTGTTTAAATCAAAGAAGGAAGAAAGGCGTAGCTCCTAAGTTACAAGTTCGATGGGAGGGTCCATTTGAAATAATGAATCAGATAGGGCGCGTAACCTACAGAATCCGCAGGAGTCCTAGAGCGAAGGCAAGGGTCGTACATTTTGATAAATTGAAGCCATTCAAGGGGCTTCGTCCACAGGGATGGGGGTGGTGAATAACGATAATGTGAAGAGTGCCGTGGAATGCTCCTGAGCTCCCAATGAACACTGCAGCTTTGTCAAGTTGAAGAATAATTTATGACTATTTTAGCATTGTTTGTTGATTTATTTTGTTTTATTTTAGGAATAAAGATGAGATTGGGAGAACACAAGTGTACATTGTGCGATAAGCAGTTCTCAACGCCATCAAATCTGGCTCGGCATCGGCGGGTGTCGCATGACATGATTCGTTTTACTTGTGATATATGCCATATCAGTTACACACGAAAAGCCGACTCAGCTGACCATAAGTCCAGGAGGCATGAGGAGAGAACTGTTTCGTTTGAAGGGGATGACAGTGTATGTGGAGGAAGGGAAAGAAGCAGGAGTAGGGAGAGACAGTAGGGACAGAAGCTGGAGAAGAAGTGATAGTTATGAGAGAAGTAGAGAACGGAGAGAAAGGAGTGGTGAAAGAAGAGATGGAGAGAGGCATGATGACAGTAGAGAAAGAAGTAGAGAACGAAGAGAAAGGAATGATGAAAGAAGAGATGGAGAGAGGCATGATGACAGTAGAGGAAGAAGTAGAGAACGAATAGAAAGGGGTGGTGAAAGAAGAGATGGAGAGAGGCATGACAGTAGAGGAATAAGTAGAGAGAGAAGGGAGAATGGTGAGGATGAAAGAAGAAAAGAGGGTGCACAAGAGGAGATATTAAATGACAGAAGAAGACTAGTGAGAATAGTGAGACAAATGGTGATCGTGAACGTCCACAAGAGCAAGAAGAGAAGGAAAGTGAGGACGAGGAGTTGACAGATTTGGATTTGGGTGTTGGGGAGGATGAAGTGATGCTGGAATTGGAAGGGGAAGAGAGAGAGAAGGAGATACCAAGATTGCCTGTGGTTAAACACAGTGGGTCAAAGGTGAAGAATATCAAGTTGGACAGTATTCCGGAGCAGAGAGTGGACATGGAATGGGAGTCATCAGAGGAAGACGTGCAGGAAGAAAGTGTAGTGAACAGTGAAGTGGCTGAGAAAGAAAAGGAGGAAGAAAGAAAACAGGGAGAACAGAGAAAGGAGAAGAAGAGAAAAGAAGGATAATTTGGAGAGAAGAATAATTATTGAGGAACAATTTGGAGAAGAGGAGAATTTAGTGAAGAGGATACGGTCAGAGAATGTATTTGGGAAGGACGGGTTGAAGATGGTGACAATAGAGGAGAACTTTGTTGAAGGAAAATTAAAATGTAGAGTTACAACTGAAGAGTTCTTTGCTGATTTATAATTAATGTGGATTTATTAGGACTGTTATCAGAATTGATCTAGGACTGAATTGTTTTGATGGTTATTAATGTTATCATAATTGTTTCCATGACTATGAAAAAGAGTAAATGTTTTTAACGGGAGATATGTATTGTTAATTTTTTTTGTCGATTCCGGAGGATCGAATCTTGGAGGGGGTAATGTGATGAATTTTCGGGGTACTACTGGTATCACAGATGTTGTTACGTTGCAGCGTGTGTATTCCGTTGGCACGTTGGGAAGTCATAGTCACATTGTATACATACGTTTATTCGGCTATCTTTCCTCGACAACTAATTTCATAGTTGTTATAAGCTTCAATCTTACGTAGTCATTTCGATCTCGTAGTGTATGTTACGGGCTAAATCACATTTGTTTATCAACGAAAACTATTCATGCTGTCGTGTATCAGCCATGTTGTTCCCATAATGCATTATTCATTCTATTGTGAAAACGAGGCGGCGTCCCCCTTTGAAACCTATTTTTTGACTGGGATATACCAGAACATTGTGAAAATTGGGACAATCGTCGAAGAAGTCACCTCGTCAGGTCAGTTGTGATTTTATGAATTGATTCGTCATAATTATTATCTAATCGGCTATATTTATTATTTATGCAGAACCTAATTGTTCCAGAGACGTTTTATATCTTTATTTCGGGAATCAAGCAGAACAGGGACTGGGAATGGTTGTACGGTACACAAACTGACGTGAGAAGCGAATCCTATAGGGAATTCCTTTATTGATGAACACAATTATAAATACGTTTGGGAAACCTCTATGTTCACCTATTTGTTATGTACGGCAGAGCTGCAGAATCCTGATCTTGACATTTGTTACATTTGCAATCTTGTTGATAATACATTTATTATCTGCTTTATTACTATTCTTGATCAAGAATTGACACAGGAATGAGATTGGATAATATACTTTTGTCCCTACGAACTCACGGGAGCGTTCTATGGTACACTCTTTGCTGTATACTGACCTTTGGGTATTTATCGTGCGAGACACGTGCAGTAACATCAGTAGAATTATAATTGAACAGTTACAACAACAAAACAACAACAACTACATGTACATCAACAGTTGGGCAAAGTTTATTACAATATATTTGCGCACTTTCTCACTGAAAAGGCAAAACATTGCACACACAAAAACGACGAAAACGAAAAGTTTCAGTCATTCGCTTGTGGTCATCATTTTGAATTTACGTATAATGCTCTATCATAGGCTGAAAATTACCCCAATATAATAGTCCATATATTCATGAAGTTTCAGCTCTGTTTCTTGTTTCACTCCATTCGGGCCAGGTAGATTTAAGATAGCTGTTTTATCATACACATATAAATAAAGTTGATCGCAAACATCGTAATCTGATTATTCGATAAGTTAAAGCAACTTTGAGAATGCTCAAACAGTGTTTATTTTAAAAGTAATTACACAACACTCCACTATATGTTGATAGCGTTGTTCAACTTTAATAGCAATAATAAAGCGATAACCCTTCGAAAGAGAGGTAAACATCACGTTAGCTTCCAGTGGAATCCTTAGACATCTGAAGAAGGTAACGTCGGATGTGTTTATGTAACACGCCCTATAGTCTACATACTTTGCGTACAGTACTATATGCGCTACATCCGAGAGCCCTAAATCAACTGACCAAAGAGATACAACAGGCTGTGTTATCCGATTACAAAATACCATCAAACATAACTAAAATATGTCAAGATATAGCGTATTTTCGGTTATATTGTCTAGCGAAAACAATCGAAACACCCCGATTCTTGAAACTCTTGTATTTAGAAAAAGCACTCTAAATAATAATCATCAACAGGATTCTAAATAACTCAGTGGTTCGCAATGCTGTACCTGATTATTTCAAGTTCACGGAACCGCCGTGTGTTTCTTACCGCTACACTAAATCAAGAGTAAGGAATACTTTTAAGCACTCTAAAGCGTTTGACTGGAACGAATACACGTCCGGTGCCTATACGTTTGACTGCGACTCGCCGACATTCATCTATAAACCATATAAACATGTCGCTGGTATGGGCCTTAAAATACTCCTGATTAAGGGGTCAAAATGTAGAGAACCGATGAATATCAACCTAATGGCCGAACAAAGATAATCCTTAGTGCACTAGACGAGTTGTAGAAAAAAGTATAGCCTACAGTATTTGCTGACTGGTTGGATCTTTCTAAATGCAAGGTTGTCGATACTATCTGCCACATCGACAGAAATGAGTTGAGTTATCCTACCTGCTTCTGTATCGACTTAATCCTGCACTGGAATTAATTTAGAATATATAATCAACAAACAGAAACAATTTCTCAAGGAAAGAGGTATTTGTCTTCCTAGCCCTCATAACGATATACCAAAATTGTACTGGACTCCCAAAATGCATAAAACACTATGCAAAGCTAGATTTATTCTTGGTTCCAGAAGTTGGGCAACTAAAACTTAAAAAGTCTTACCGATGAACTAGACGGCAATGGACATATACCGTATAGACATGTAGCTACTTCAGCTTTCTCGACTCTCCACACTACTATTCCTCATTAGTGCCTGAGTGAACAACTCACCTATTAATAATATCGTTGTTCAATAAAGCTGGCCACTGGTAAAGGATATCATTCTTTGGATGTTTATTTGTTTATATTTGCTTGAATTTCTCATTAACAATATCTAAGTGAAATTCGACAATACAATATATCTAAGTTTAGGTATTCTAATGGGCACAAATTCTGCACCACATTTGGCAGACCTACATGTATATCTGTTCTTGTCTGAATCCCTTCATATGCAGAAACTGTCAACAGATAACCATTCCAATGACCGTTCCTTCTCTGTCACCCAATCCTATATAGACGATCTCCTAGCACTGGATAATCCCAATATTAACCACGCTGGGAATGAAATATATCCCTTTACTGGATTTGAAAGAAACTACTGATAGCCCAGATGGACCATCATACCTGTTACCTATACCTTCACAAGACTGATCGCAGCTGTCACTCGCGTCGACTATAGGACAAAAGCCTGGGACGATTAGAATTTTTGTATAGTTAACTACCAATTTCTGGATAGCAATATTCCAGAAGGACCTGCATATCTCGCCTGGAAGCATTTGCTAGATCATGTACACACTGTGACGATCTCAATTAACGCCACAAACTATTATTGCAGAAACTTGTCAAACAGGGATATAGAACCAAACGCCTGCATTCAAAGTTTCCCAAATTCTGTGATAAAAATCGTACGCTGACGATCGTGGCGTGGAAGACCTCTGGCGGTTCGTTTCATAACTTGTGTCTTGGGTCGTTTGAATATCATATGCTTTACATCTCCACGGTGTTCAGATGAAAAGGCACAATCAAAGCGTGACTGGAATACATACTTTTGGAAATGACCAGAAAAGCTGACGCCAATGAGAACAGTTGACCGCTTCTCTCTTGTAAGAAGCCATCGTGTGTTTTCATTAGTTTTATTCCATACACATTTGGAATTAGTACTGTCATACGAAATAGGTATTTCGATTATTGACACAGAAGTTATTTTATGGAAGACGGCTGAATAATGAATGACAGATCTAACGTTTGCTAGCGGCCTTTCCTCAAAGCATCATCAGAATTTGGCCGCCCAGATGGTACCGACTAGAACAGTTTGGGGTCTGGGCTGCTGGACTACGTGTTATGATATTGCCATAGGTTTACTTTCATAAATATTCACATCGACCCATATCTATTATGGAAGGATATCTACCGTTAACATTTCGCTTTTTCACGGAAGGCAGATGTCTGAGAAAAACGTGCTTATGCTAGGAAGACTGCAATCCTCGTAAGCTACATCAAATTCCGATCTTCATCATATTATGGTAGATCGAGTCACAGGTTGAAAATAAATCTTGGTATTCTCCATACCTTCATTTACGAGGTAATGCTGTATGATGTCGACAAATTAGATACTTTTCAGTGGACAAACTTGAGCTATCATTTGACAAAGTTGATCTCGATGGATAATCATTTTATGATCAATTTTTAACATTTCTGTTAGTTTGTTTGGCTTGGGTTGTAATTCTGAAGACGCAGGCCTCAGCGCTGAGACGCTATTTGTCTCCTTTAAGAAAATAAATAACTCTCGCTTGAACACAGGGCCTTTTGTTGACATCTGCGTGGAATTCTTCGGATAATATAAAAGTAATAAAGTTTCCCCTCTACAGATGCTTGTATATAAGATGGTGCTACTTGTTCACCGGGACGGGAGGCTAACAAGGTAATTGAATACGATTGGGTAGAGGCAAGCCAGCAGAATTGGTCCAAAAGCCGCATTTTGTCAATCATAACCATGTTAAACTGGTCTGGTTTCAATGAGGCCAGCAGCGTCAGAGTCAACATCCAACATCGGCAGCCTTCAATTATGTTTATATATATATATACCGACGCCGTACACTATACACTTATTAACTTGTGACGGAGTCAATATCATGAAACCTGGACCCGAGGTCAGACTTGGCAAAGCAGACCTGACCGAGGCCGCAAGCCGAGGTCAGGTCGCTTTGGCCAAGTCTGGCCAAGGGTCCAGGTTTCATGATATTGACTCCGTCACAAGTTTATAAGTGTTTTATTATACCGAATTTATTAAATGCAGTGAATTATCGCTATGACGCCAGACTAGCGCATGGTACTATTATTACTCCTTTTCAAAAACGCTGTTTGGCGAATACTTTCTGTCGTGCAGCTGTGTGTTATCGGAAATAAGACACACAGATACAATTTTATGAATAGTTCATGGATAAATTTACAAAGCTGCTTCCAATCTGACTAGAATAATACTGAGAATTTAAAGTTTCAGAAGCGTTTCACAAACCCTGGGTGTTTTGATACAATGTAGATACTGGCTTCACACACTTCATTCATAAATCCTATTTAGGTCATGGTGAACTCATTTGATTGGGTGACATCGATAGCGTAAATTTACTCCAGTTTTGAGATGAGAATGAAATGGATTACTCGGGTAGTGCAGATAGAAATTACATATAACAAATTATTCTACCTCTTGAATATTCAGGAGACCGAAACGTATGCTTACCATCGACGAACGAGAGTATTTATCTTCATCCTTCTTTCTCAACTCAGCAAAGAGTTTGAAGAGGAATTCACCAATTAGTTGTTCTTTCGTTATCGACGAAAGAATATCGAAATTATTGGCTTTTGCTTGACAGTAGACCCGTAATATTGAGACGCCTGTATCACATTTTTTGTGTTCTTACTGTCCCTATTTTGTAACAGTTCTTGTAGATTGTCATCGTACAATCGTGCAGACAGACGGTACTTGCAAACAGTGACCACGTGATCACAATATTGACTCCGGACCTCACGCGCTCCGCCTGACACATAAACAGCTGGGTCAGTGATTGAAAAATATTGACTCGTGGCTGGGTACAGTTTGACCAATGAAATATCAGAAAACCCTCATGAATATTCAAGAGGTATAATAATTAAAACTGAAAACCTACGGGAAGTCGCTGAACTATACCAATACTATAAACAATATAAATATACTGTATAATTTATATACTATAAACAATATAAATGACTGTCACATCGACAGAAGAGGATTTTATAATGGGAAATTCACATTGTTCTGAATAGTATAGAAGTTTTTGTTGAAATGGCTGGTGGATCGAGAAAATTTTCAACTTTGGTCAGCTGAAGGTATTTTTGACAAATCAGATTCATTTCGCTAGTATTGTTCGGACAAACGCGAGAAAAAGTCAAATTAGACGAGTTTCCGTTAGTCCCCAAGTGTTGATGTTCGCATCGCTAATGGATACCTGGCTATCTATTCCATACAAAACATACCAATTTCACCGCACTATTGGTGAAACCTGATGATACTGGCGGACTGATTGTCGCCCTGGTCCCCGAAGAGAGCAGACTGACATCAGATCAAATAATACATCGCGATTTCGGGAGATGATAGTTTCCGATAACTTGGCAGGTATTGTATGTCTTGACATGACCGTATTTCCCCTGTGAAATAGGCCAACTTTTCCTCCTTAAACAGTTCAATTATGTTCACCAGGTTGCATGAAAGCTTCATTGTCTTCCCGAGATGAACGCAGGCCGCATTGGCGATTTTCATCACTGTACGACATTATATTGTCCGAGTTATACGGCCATAATGAAGTTATAGCCGGAGGAGATGCCAAAAACATATTGTGACTGGTAACCTTGATATAGTGTCAATATAGGATCAAAATGTAGAGAGGCGATGAATATCAACCTCATGGCTGAACGATAGATAATCCTGAGCGCCCTTCAATAGTGCGTTGTTTGGTGGTCGAAATGTGAAAACTAGAGCCTACATTATTCGCTGACTGGTTAGATCTTGTCAAAGGCAAGGTTGTCGATACTAATCGCCACATCGACAGAAATACCCTTCCCAAGCAAAACAAACAATGAGAGTCACCATGGTGCGAGAAGTTCTCACATAAAAAATCCAAAGTAAATCCGTTAGTGTTTCAGCAGACAAGGTTCAAAGTGATATGATATCTATACGTAAACATTACTATTACCAGATGTTGGTTAAGGAGTTGAGTTACTCTACTTCCTTCCGTATCGACTTAATCCTGCTTTGGAAGATATATTCAACAAACAATTTTCAAGAAAGAGATATTTCCCTTCCCCATATCGATGTACCACGATTGAAATGGACTCCCAAAATGCATAAAACACCATACAAAGCTAGATTTAAACCTGCGCCCAGAAGTTGTGCAACTAAAATTCTGTCCACTCTTTTAACAAGAGCCCTGCAGGCAATTAAATCATTTTGAGGGAATTACCTAGCTGCCATTCCAAGAAATTCATAGGTCGAATGCATGTGGATATTTAATCTTAAAATGTTTTGCAGAAGAACTAGACGAAAAGGACACATACCGTATAGACATGTAGCTACTTCAGCTTTGTTTTTGTTTGTTTAAACTTATTTATTGTACAAACTGTAGTACATGGGATTGTGGTCAAGTTCTATAATCAACTTATTCACCCCTCTCCCTACAAATATGGATACATAACATGTGTTCACAACAACAAAAATAATGACGTTTTGGCTGAACCTGTGTGAATATATACATGTCACAAATGAGATGTTTTAGATTTGCATTTTTAGCAACTTACAGGGGAGAAACAGACTATAACAGATTATTGAGTATATGGTGGCAACTTGACTGTAGCGTGCTAGGATTCTCACAGAACTCGGTACTAGTACATACTAATCCTTCAGCTGAGGTAACTACGTCGTAATCGTGCTACAAATTGAATCTTGAGGTGTTCTTAATAAATGTTAAAACTGACTTGCACATATTATTATTCATTTCGTTTGTGAATGACTCATTTCCCGACAATATATCTTGGAGGTTATAGTTTGGAGGCAAGTCGTTCTGTAATTCATCCCTTAGATTGGTATATAAGGGACAAATAAAGAAATAATGATAAGCATTCTCTCTTGGTTCTCCACATCTACAGCTAAATGTAATAGACAAATTCCTTCTCATTAAATCTGCGTTTAATTGGCTGCATTGATGTCTTAGTTGGGTTAGTACAATGTTAAGTTTCCTTGAACCAATCAAACTATTTAGATATACGAGTTTTCTTAGTTAATGAGTGGTGGAAGGCAGAAGTGGATGATTTGTTTCTTGTATCGTAACTAAGTTTGTTCCATTCCTGAATAGCTGACGGGATAAATGAATTTTTGGATATATTTAAACGTGTTCGGGGCGTCGCATAATTTGCGTCATTCCACAAGTTGTACGGAGTGGTTTGTCCCATTTGGGGTGTCATTAAATGGTATATATAGTCGGGACTTTCTCCATTGTGGATTTGGTACATTACTTTCAATTTTGCAATTTTTCGTCTGTTTGCCAGGGTTTCCCAGCCAGTTTCCAACAAAAGGGATTCTCTACTGGCATAAGCAGGAAGACCGGTAACAATTCGTGCAGCAGCAAATTGAAGCTTTTCCAGTCGATCCGCTTCTTCTAATGTGCATCCATCCCAGATCACAGAACCGTATTCTAACATGGGTCTCACAAAAGATAGATATATTTGAGATAACGCCTGTCTGCTAAGCTGGTATTTCAGTTTTCTCATCATTCCAATGCGTTGAGAGGCGGTATTGATAATGTGATTGATGTGACTACTCCATTTGCAGTTGTCTTGCAAGATCAGGCCTAGGTGACGATGGTTGGTGGAAGCCTGAAGGAGACTGGTCAAAATAGATTTTAGGATATGTTGGTGAAGTCTTATTTGAGAACAGAATTAAAATGGTTTTTAGGGCATTAAAGTTCAGAAGCCATTGTTTTGACCATTCCAATAAGGACTGTATATCCCAGTTAACTACATTTTCAATATCACAAATGTTAAGTGACGAGAACTGCAAACAAGAGTCATCTGCAAAAAGTCTGGTGAGACTAATAAGTTTGTCCGCTATGTCGTTAATGTATATCAGAAATAACAAAGGGCCTAACACGGAACCCTGTGGGACTCCTGCATTTACTTTTTGTGTATTGGAGTTTGAATTTCCCACAACAACTTTTGATGATCGATCCTCAAGATAGCTTTTCATCCAATTCAACAATGCACCTGCAATTCCATATTGTTTCAACCTAAACAGTAACCCCTTGTGCCATACCGTGTCGAAGGCTTTGGATATATCACAAAAAAACATGCATGACAAGAGATGATTACAATTTCGACATCGTAAACTATCCCTTTCTGGACAGTAATATTCCAGTGGGACCTGCATATGGCGTATACATATCTCGCTTAGTAGCATTTGCTAGATCCTGTGTTAAATGTGACGATTTTAATCAACGTCAGAAAACATTGGTGCAGAAACTTAAAAAACAGGGCTATTCCACCAAGCGCCTACACTCAAAGTTTCTCAAATTTGGCGATACATATCACATGCTGATAGCAAAATACGAACGTAGCCTGCAAGATCTATGGCGCTACGTTTCGTAACTTGTGTCTAATTCCGCTTAACCCGGGGCTAGGGGCCGTATGAACCCATGTACTTCAAGATCCTCACGGTACTCATATGAAGTCACAATCAAAGCGTGGCTGAGATACATCATTCTATAGATGACGACTTTACAACGAATATTATGGATTAAGAATACTGATCAGCGATACGGATTTGATATTTTTGGAACATCATGATGTCTTGCCGGCATCATTGAAAACTGTTGACCGCTTCTCTCTTGCAGGAAACAAGCCTATGTTTTGTATACTATGATTGTCTTTTTGAATTTGGTGCTAATACTGTTATATGGAATATGGAATAGGTCTTTGGATTATGGACGCGGATATTCTCTAATGGACGACGGCTGGATTATGAATGACGGACTAGACGCTTGTAATTTGTGCCTTCATCTAGGGCTTTACAAATACTATCATAAAGTTCAATAAGCTGGTAAACGGTTGAATGTCCAGGGAGAAAACCGGACTGGTACTTATAAAATAGGTTGTGTGAGTTGAAATGATTATAGATGTGTTTGAATATAATTCTTTCCATTATCTTTGAAACACAACTCAGCAGCGATATAGGACGATAATTAGAAGGGAGATGTCGATCTTGTTTTTTGAAAATAGGTAATATATTTGAATTTTTCCAACATTTAGGAAATTGTTTGCTTGTCAGTGACATGTTAAATAACTGACACAATGGTTTAGCAATGGTCTTGCCACAACCTTTAAGCATTCTGTGGCTGATTGCGTCTGGACCTACTGCTTTATTCAATTCGATGCTGTTAATAATATCACAAACTTCGTCTTCGTTAATGGCAATAATGTTTAGTAAGCTGTCGCATTTATACTCAAACTGAGGTAAGTCGGTAGCCGAATCATCTATAGTAGAGATGGAAGCGAAGAAATCATTCAATGCATTCGCTTTTTCTATATCACTAAAACAGATGGATTCAGCTTTCTCGACTCTCCATACTACTATTCCTCATCAGTACCTCAGAGAACACCTTAGTTCATTAATAATATCGTTCTTAAATAAAACTGAAAGGTCACTTGTATGTTAATGTCAGAAGCCATAAGTCTTTCTTCAGTTCTACTGTACGTAACTGATATCATTTTTGGATGTTTCTTTATTTATTGAAATGCTTGAATTTCTCATTTAAAATATCTTAGTGAAATTCGGCAAAGAAATATACCAACAGCATATAGGTATTCTAAAGGAAACAAATTCGGCACCCCTTTCATCCGTTCTTGTACGACTACCCCTATATGCAGAGATTGTCATCAGATAACCATTCCAACGCCCGTTCCTTCTCTCTCTCTTTCGCCAAACGTTATATGGACGATCTCCTAGCACTGGGTAATCCCTATATTAGCGACGTTGTTAATGAACTACATTTAAAGGAAACTACTGACAGCCCAGATAGATCTTATCTGGATCTGTAACTTTTCAAGAATGATACGGGTTTTCTCTCGCGTCCACTCTATGACAGGAGAGACGACTACAATTTTAGCTTAGTTAACTACCCATTTCTGGATAGCAACATTCCAGAAGGACCTGCATAACTCGCCTGGTAACATTTGCTAGATCATGTACACACTGTGACGATCTCCAATAACGCCACAGAATATTACTGCAGACACTTGTCAAACACTGTGATAGACCCAAACGCCTGCATTCAAAGCTTCTCAAATTCTGTGATAAATATCGTACACCGACAGAAAAATACGATCGTGGCTTGGAAGACCTCTGGTGCTACGGTTAGTAAACTGTGTCTAATTCCACTTAACCCGGGGCTAGAGGCCGTTTGAATACCATATGTTGTACATCTCCATGGTGTTCAAATGAACAGGCACAATCAAAGCGTGACTGAAATACGTACTCAGAAATATGACATGGAAATTCGTTTGGATAATGAATAATTGTAAGTGATTAGGATTTTTTAAAGAATTCCGTCACGTTTTGCTGACACTGTTGACCGCTACTCTCTTGTAAGAAAACATGTTGTTTTTTCATTAAATTTATTTAACACACATTTGGAATTAGTGCTGTCACACGAAATAGGTATTTCGATTATTGACACAGAAATTCTCATGTGGACGACGGCTGAATAATGAATGTCATATCTGACACTTGCTAGTGACCTTTCCTCAAAGCATTATCAGAATTTAGCCGCCCAGATGCTACCGACAATTAAAGGTCTGGGATCATGGACTACGTGTTACTATAATATCGCCACAGGTTTACTTTCATAAATATTCACATCGACCCATATATATTATTGAAGGATATTTGCCGTTATCATTTGGGTACTGTACGGAAGGCAGATGTCTGAGAAACACTTGCTTATGCTAGGAAGATTGCAATATGCGTCCTCGTAAAACTACATCAAATTCCGATTTTCGTTTTATTGGGGGTAGATCGAGTCACAAGCTGAAATAAATCTTGGTATTCTCCATACGATCACGTACGAGGTAATGCTGAATGGTAAACTAGATACTTTTCATTCGACAGACGTGATCGGCAAGCTATTATTTGACAAAGTTGATCTCGATTGATAATCATTTTATGATCACTTTTCAACTGTTCTGTTACTTTATTTGGTCTGGGTTGTAATTATGAATGCGCACGACTCAGCGCTGATAGGATATGTGTCTCCATTAAGCATGTAAATAACTCCCGCTTGAACACAGCGCTTTTTTGTTGACATCTGCCTCGAATTCTTAGGATAATACGAAGGTAATCAAGTTCCCACTACAGATGCTAGTATATAAGATGATGTTACTTGTTCACCGCGACGGGGGGCTGACAAGGTAATTGAATACTAATGGATAGAGGCAATCCATAAATATCGGTCCCAATGTCAGAATCTATATAATGCCGCATTTTGTCAATGTTATCCAAGTTAACCTTACCCGACCTGGGGGCCCACTAAACTTTCTACCTTCCGGAACGACAAGCAATTGAGAGCTGATACTCCGTGAATTTGTAGTTTATCATATAGGGGTCATTTTGATCCTATTTGCATAACCCCCAAACAGAGGAGCATGGGCAAATTTAGAATGGTGGCCTTGTGGGCTACCAGAAAATCGATGTTTTTGTCATTTTCTTCAAAATTTCTGCTTTTCTGTGAGGATAAATGAGCAAAATCGGACTTATTTTACACCAGATTATTATTTACTAAATTATCATGCAGTTTTCTGGAAAAAAATCCCACATAAATGAAAAAATCTGACCGAAAAATCGACCAAATTTTTTTTTTCAAAATGGCGTCACCAAAGCGGCCATCTTGGATTTTTTTTACATTCTTTGGTAATGCTTGACCCAAGGGTATTGCGTGGTAAGTTTCAGCTCCCTAGCTGGAGGGGTAAAAGAAATGCCTCCTCCACACCAGAACAGGTTCCAAATCGTCCAGGCCAGATCAGGTTAAACTGGCCTGGCTTTAATGATGTTGGCGGTGTCAGAGCCAACATCCAACATCGAAAGCCTTATCATAAAATCATGTGGATTATGAATATCACTGATACGTCTTTGATATTTTCGGAACACCATTATGTCTTGCCCGCATTCATTGAAACTTTTGGCCGCTTCTCTCTTGCAGAAAACTAGTCTATGCTTATATTTTCTATGATTTTTTAAATTTGGCACTAATGCTGTTATATGGAATAGATCGTTGGATTATGGACGCGGAAATTTGTTAATGGACGACGGCTGAATATGGAATGACAGACTAGACGCTTGTATTTCAAATACGTTATATATACGCCGACGCCGTGCAAACGAAACTTCATCATTGTGAAAACCGACACGCATCGCCTGTGGGTAGGCCTACATGGTTATCTCTTCCATACAAATCTGGTGATACTGGCGGTTGAACGTCGCCCGCCGAGCTGCTTCCGTAAGATGATAGTTTCTGCTAATTTGGCAGGTATTGTATGTCTTGACATGATCGTATTTCCCATGTGGATAGGCCCACTGGTCGTCTTTAACCATTTCGTTTAGTATGGTATGATGCCAAGTTCAAGACCAGGTTTAATGGAACCAGGTTCACGTTCAGGTCCACGTTCACCCGGTATGACTGTTGCGTGGTCTACCAGAAGATAAAGACAGCTCGCATTGGCGATTTTCGCCACTGTACTATATTGTATTGGCCGAACCATACGTCCGTAATCAAGGTAATGTTCGAGGAGGTGCCAAAATTATTGAATATATAAACAATTGAACAGCTTGAACTTCCATACATATTTTGTTTATATTCTCCTTGATAAAATCCATATGTAATTAACTTAATATACTCCAAATGGTTAAATGGTGGGAGCTCAATGTCTGGCAGAGACTGGGTGGTTTATAACCTTCCTTTAACCTGAAATCTACTTCTCTGTACGCCTACCATAAGCGGTGGTCTGAGATAAAACTTCGGTCATATTCGCAAAAATTTCGCCTTACGGCTTTTCCATGCTAACACAAAAATATACAGATATATGGCAACACGGTTGAACTTAAAGGCAGATATGTTTGGCAGAAAATCCAGACGTCCGGACTTTGTTACATCGTCATATTAAGTAATTGTTATTCAAGAAATAACAACGAAAATATCGTGCAGAAGATACAAAGGGAGCAGTGCTTTATTCCTATGTCCGAAATGCCCCCCCCCCCCCTAATTATTTTTCTTATCCCTTGAGCTAGGGGGCTGAAACTTACCACACTATACCTTTGGGTCAAGCTCTAACAGAAAATGTGAAAAAAAAATCCAAGATGGCCGCTTTGATGACGTCACAGTGACATCATTTTCAAAAACGCCATTTTGGGGTCGATTTTTCGGTCGGATTTTCTGAATTTTTTATTTATGCAATTTCTCCGCAAAAACTGCATGGTAAATTAGTAAATATTAATGTGATGTGAAATAAAATAGTTTTTGCCCAATTTTCATCGCGGAAAAGCAGAAATTTTGAAGAAATATGATAAAACATCACTTTTCTGGTATCCCACGTGACCGCTATCTTGAATTTACCCGTGATCCTCTGCTCAGGGGGTTATGCAAATGGGCTCAAAATGACCCCAATATGATAAACTATAAAGTCCCGGAGTTTCAGCACTCCATTTTTGGTTGTTCCGGAGATAGCGCAGAAAGTTTGGTAGGGGGGGCCATAATGGCCCCCCCATCCAGGCCAGGTAGGGTTAAATAATGCCCATCTAAACGACGAAGATTTACGTACGGTACCTCTGTAATATCCCACAGAATGTGCGTTTGGATCACATGACGATTTATCGTGCGCAATGGAATTTGTCATACACCTTTGGTTTTCCGTCTTTTTTAGATGCGGCCTACTCTATACCAGCTTGATATATTTATGTGTTCGATATATAGGCCACTTAAAGATTGTTTATTCTGACGGCGTCTAGGTTTGAGGGAGCCAAAAGTACCAATGGGTTGATTAATTTCATACTGTAGAATCACTCAAAGGAAAGAATGCCGTTGCATTTCCTTTATTTGCCAATTTAATGAAGTATTTATGGATTTGATCCATCCTAAAAGGCACAGGCCGCAATTCAGATGTCCGACCGAACAGTAATACAGATAGACCGCGAATTCAGCTCCACCGTGGTGCAGATGAACGAATAGATACTTAATTTGATGAAGGAGATGCACCAGAAGGCTAATTTATCTAACAAGAACGCAGCGCAAATAACTACCGAATTGGACAGATTTTATAAATGGTTATTATTAAGGCAATCGTTGTGAATATTCAAGCAAAAAGTAACGGAAATACTGCTGTCGAGTGCAGTTCGTGTGCGGAATATGCGTTTGATGATAGTTTTTCTTGCTGTGACCCTGATCGGATCCGCAAGGTAATGATGCTAGAAGATAAAAGTATTGACCTATGCTGATAGACGGCAACTATACTCCCGTCTTATCCCATATACCGATTCTCCTGGAATTCTGTTAGCTACCTTGTACAGTCCCAAAGAATGTTGAATCTATTACGTATTTGACAACCCTTTTCTGAAAACTTAGAGTTTTCCAATTATTTCATCAGATGATACAAGGGCGAGATAAGATTATTAATATATTCCCGAAGCACTATCAGAATATATTTCCCA
>JAVTVY010054200.1:0-30927 GCA_036873755.1 Hanleya hanleyi
GGGGGAGAATACTGGTCAGTGCTACGGATGCGACCATAGGAACGTGACGATATCTTCAAGCATCATTATAGGAACAGTTGACGCCCCTCTCTTGCAAGACAATTATATATGTCATGCGAATAAGTTTGGTTTATAATGGACATATTTAGAAATAAATCATGGTCGACGGCTGGCTATCGAATGTCGATGTAATATTTGCATATCGCAAATCTATCTGAGCCGGAATAAACAAAAGATAGGTTGCTGCTTACTCTATGCGATCCCACCTATCAAATAAAACATAGAACAAGATTATTCAACTGTCCATAGTGTCTACTCTTTTATACTATCCGCAAATTGCTCGCATATAACCACATTCCCGAGTTCTAATGGGTCTCTTAAGGGCAGTTATGACGTCATTAGAAAAAGCGAATGCATTGTAGTGACGTCTGATAATGTCTATTTCGACAAATTGTTCGATAAACCAGATAAAAGAACTCCAAATTGTATGACTGTTGTTGATTTGATAAATGTTCAGTTATCAAAAACCGGTTGTCATTTTTCTAATTGTCTTTGGCTATTAACATCTGCGTTGATGGATTCGTTTCAATCAATTCTCTTATAGGGCATCACATCTTCGGCGCCATTGGATAATTGATTCTCTACTGAACATGTTCGTGGATCAACAACGTCGGAACGCTGGTCGTAGTTTTACGTAGTTTTTTTTTTGCGCCAGGAGTTCCATCATTACATAATTGCTTGTACAATATTCAGTATTCAGCCATAGTTCACAAAGGAATTTACTAATTAACAATCGATCTAACTTTTTAGTACAACAGTTAGCACACATGAGCAGTGTGACTAACGTCACAGGACCTACGAAGTAGGGTAGGCATTATGACTTCGACGCGAACTGAACTCTTGGAAATCCCCACCCCCAGTTGAAATCCTGCCTATATTAAGATGGGCACTGCGCAAGTCAGAATCACCAGTGATTTTCATCAAAAATCACCAGAAATTTTCATCAAAAGTAGGTCAGCTCAGAACTTGCTGGTAATAGTCCCCTAATGCACCTTCATGTCAAAAATCAAGGATCTAATGTCAACGGTTCTCCTTATTTTGCCGACGAAAGGATTCGGATGGACTCACTCACTGACTGATTTGCAGATGGTAGCCTACTTCGTAGGAAAATTTCAAATATGCATCAAATGAAAATTCATACTCTCTACAAAAAGTTGAGTGAAATTTCACTCAAGTAAGAGTGGAAATTGAACCACTCAATACTTGAGTGAGATTTTCACTCAACTTGAGTTACTTTTCACTCAACTTGAGTTAAATGCACTCAACTTGAGTGACATTCATTCAAGCACAAGAATGGAAATTGATCACTCTCAAGTTGAGTGAAAAGTAACTCAAGTTTGAGTGAACAGGTACATTTCACTCAAACTGGAGTGGAACAGTTCACTCAAGTTTTTGTGGAGAGTATAGTTTCCTGCAAGAGAGAAGCGTCATTCATGATGTTCTTCAAATTTTTTTTTTTATCAAAACTTTTCCGAGTCGTTATCTAGAACATAGTATACCTTAGTCTTTGTGACTTACAACACATATAAGGGAAGTGGGAAGAGGTGCCGACATACTGACAGAGTCATATGACTTCACAGTATAGTCTTCCGGTTAACCTATTCTAAAGCACATACCAAGAATCTAACGATTCGTGATATGTGTTGTATCTCAGGTACGCTTTTATTGTGCCTGTTCATGTGGCAAGTTGGATGATATGACCACACGGCCCCTAGTACCGACATAAGTGGTATTAGATATAAATCTAGAGAGCTATGATGGAAATGCTCTGACAACTCGTATATTGGTAACTGGTGAGCTGTTTCGCTGTGACAACTCGTACACTGGAAAATGGTGAGCTGTATCGTCGTCAGATGAAAATGACGGCATTTAACACAAAAGACTAGTCTGTAAGGCCCGATGTCGACCCAGCATCAACTTCCCACAAATGCCAACATATATCAAAGATCAAAAGGTCTGTACAGGGGGCGGGCCTCGGGGACGAAACGTCAACCTGCAGAATCTCGTCATATCTTGTCATTTGTACACCATGAAGATGTAAAAGCTATGTCGTTTAAACGGATCCTAACCCCGGGTTAAGCGGAATGAGACACAGGTAACGAAACGAAACACCAGAAATCTTACACGCTGCGATCATATTTTTGCCGACAGTGTACGATATGTGTCACAGAATTTGATAAACTTAGAATGGAGGCGATCTGTGGCATAGCCCTGTTTGACAAGTTCCTGCAATATTGTTCTGCGGCGCTGATTGAAATCGTCCTACTTTGTACAGGATCTAGCAAATGCTATAGACGAGCCATATATACCCTCCGGGCATGTCTTTCTGGAACATCATTCTCAATAAAGGTGTAGTTTGTTATTGCAATCGCCTCTTATATCGCAGAGGCGATAGGGGGATAAATCCTTGGTTCATGACACTCGATGAAAAATAACCCATTGCTGATTGCTGCAGATACAGTTTTCGCCAAAATGATTGGTTCATCTGGGACATTTTCAAACTTGAGCAGATAAAAGTATCTCGGGCAAATTAGACTGAGTATGTTAACATTTCGTGGGCAATGCCTGAAGCCCCAAAGAATTACCCACTATGTTGAAACTTTATCTCCAATTTACCGGAGTCGGAACTCCAGCATTGTTCCAGCGAAAATACATTGATCATATATCTTTGCGAAATCCAAGGAAAGAAAATGCAAATTGCGCGATCATTTCTCTTGATAAAATGAGGACAGTTTGTGGTTTAAAACGTCACGACATGGCTGCTACATGGCTTTGCAGTCTCGAAATCGGGATATTTTACATTGAGCAGACAGAGCGAACACTCCCTGCTGCAACGCATGATTCACTGCCTCACGAAAGAGTTCCATAGAGCTAAAATCTGAGAGACCAAGTTAACTGGTTTAAAGAAACTGAATTTGATGAAAAAAGGGGGTATTGGTGCGTTATTGTCAAGCGGCGAATACTTGTCTTCAAAGGTTGAGCGAATCGTCGAATTGTTGTTTGCCGCATTATGTTATGAGCAGAGTTCAGACGAACCATTGAAGTACTTTGGGAAATCTCTCTCGAAAATCTTTTTAGTGATCACTAAACCTCTATCGTGACATTGTAAAATGTAAAAATAATGAAAACACTAACTGCAGTATATAACCGTTCGTCAGATCCGACATTCAATATTCAGCCGTCGTCCATACAAGGATTTCCGCGGCAATAATCGAAAGACCTATTGCGCTTGACAGTTATCATTGATTTCAAATGTGTATCCCAGACGAGAAGTCATTGGAGCTGACGTTGTTTTTTAGTGTGCTTTTTCTTTTCCCAACCGTTCTTAATTTTAGGCTATTTAAACCATTTTTGGACCGGTGAGGCTTTTGGCAACCGTCTGCAATTCGAAAAAATATCCATCGCCATTGCAGACTGTGCAGACTGGAGATAAGGCATATTTGTTCGATGTCCTGAAGCAGACAGACTATCGATTAAAATAGCGGGATGGTCAGTTGGTTGTTGGACTTGTTGGATTATTGACACTGAAATTCTTTTATTGACGGCGGTTCTGACTAGGTTCTGCTATTTCACTAGTAACAAGTGTCAGATCCGACCGGTTGTATATTCAGTCGTCGTCCTAAAAGAACTTCCGCGCCAATAACCAAAGATCTATTTCGTATGACCGTTATCAACAATTCCACTTAAGTATGAAATCAAAATAATAAAAAAATTAAAAAAACAAAAGATAATTTCCTAAAAGAGAGAAGCGGTCAACACTTATCAACGATGTCAGCAAGACATGATGATGTTCTAAGCACTGACCATTCTTCTTCATAAAAATGATTTTTCAAGTCGGTTTTTTTTTCGTTTATCACGCTTTGATTGTGTCTGTTCATTTGAAGATGTAAAACACATGCCCGGACTCTCGTCTTTGTGGATGGGAACCTGATGGAGTATTTATAGGGACAACAGTGCATCACGGAAGATCTTCCAGCTTCAAAACACTTGAATGGTTTCTATAAACGCCCATTCGCTCTTCAGTGGACTGACCATGGAGATACCTTCACCCTCGGAGTCAAAAGTCGGTCTCACAATGCGTGCATAGCTTAGGCATGACGTAACCTCCATGGTGACGTACATGTATGTTGAATGTATATATCACCATGGCTATTCCATCGAACGTGAGCTTACGCTCGCTTTGTAAGACCATGATCTCTGTCATTGTTGTCCACGGTTGTGACGCTGTGGTTCATGTTGTCAGCTGGCTCCGGCAGGGCTTTCTTCTATACTACATGAGAACAAGGCCCGGAGCCAAACCGCTCATCAGATGTTGTTGTAGAGAAAGTGCCGGACGGGCAATATTTGCGGAACCCGTTGGCCATAACCAATAAAATAATTCGATTCTATGTCCACTTACCTTTCATTAGACACCTTGTTTATGAGTGACTGTCCATTCTTAGCTTTGCAAAACATCTAAACTCTGACAAGGGGGGAACCTGTTCACATCGCCGCTGTGCGTGTAGTATTTGTCGCGTGGTGTTGTGACGCGTAATCGACGTTCTGATCGATGCAAGTTTTACCCCCTCGACCGAATTTAGAGGTCTTGCAAAGCCAAAAATGGACAGTCACTCATAAATAAGATGTCCTATGAAAGGTAAGTGGACATAGAATCGAATTATTTTATTGGTTATGGTTTTTGGGTTCGGCAAATATTGCCCGTCCGGCACTTTCCCAACAACTACATCTGGTGAGTGGTTTGGCTCCGCGGCCTTGTTCTCACGTAGTATAGAAGAAGGCCCCACCGGAGCTAGTTGTCAGCAGAATATTGGACGAACTGCAGAATTGAATAATACTGTTGATTTTAACGGCCAGTCCATTGTCATTATTACAAGTGTGCAGGAATTTCTAGAATAGCAAATGCAAAACTGTCACAATCAAAGCCTGGCTGAGATACATAATTCTCTAGAGGACGACTTTACAACGAATATCATGGATTGAGAATACTGATCAGCGATACGGATTTGATATTTTTGGAACATCTTGATGTCTTGCCGGCATCATTGAAAACTGTTGACCGCTTCTCTCTTGCAGGAAACTAGCCTATGTTTATGTATACTAAGATAAATGTAACTCCGAAGATTGAAGTCATGGTGGTACGTGATATGATACTATATTTCGGATATAATTTATGCCATCATCAGGATCGTATGAGCACCTGTTGATGGCATAAATTATATCCGAAATATAGTATCATATCACGTACCACCATGACTTCAATCTTCGGAGTTACATTTATCTTAGTTTATGTTAAACTAATCTGTGGAACAACTGGTTTATGTATACTATGACCGTCTTTTTGAATTTGGTGCTAATACTGTTATATGGAATATGGAATAGGTCTTTGGATTATGGACGCAGATATTCTTTAATGGACGACGAATGAATTATGAATGACGGACCAGACGCTTGTAATTATTATTAATTCATTGTGATTCTATTTTTTTTTATACGCGAAGAAATTCATATAGGGATTTGTTGCCCCCAATTTTGCAAGTGGTTCACGTGAACTGCAGTGTGATTGTTCCGATTATAAAACAGTTTGAGATATTACATGTAGATGTTAAAATAGGCGTGAAGTCAAACCTGTCACGAATGTAGTCTCGTTATCCTCGGGAATTCTGCTGAATCCACAGTGAAGTAATATAACATATCAAATTACAAGAGAGACTATTACAGTTTCGAAATAGTTAGCATCTAGCAACCATATCTGGAAGGCAATATCGCATATGAACCTGCATACGACGTATAAGTATTTCACCTGTAGTAGCTATTGCTGGATCCTGTGCCAATTGTGACGATTCCACTATACATTAATTCCAAGCTTCTCAAATGTGTTGATGAATACATCTCTTATGAATATGATTATATGCGGGAATTGTTGAGAAAAATACATTCCCAAATTCATGCCTTCTCATTCACCAAGTATTACATGCGCAATCCTCGAATTTGATCATCCTACTGAAGTATATTTATCCATCATTACTGAATTTGATGGAAACCACCGATTCGATTTAGAGATAAAACTTTTTTTTATTCAAAGTCGGTTCGATAACAAATAAAAACACCGTGTCTACACAGCCGGAAAAGGGTGATGGCGCATCACCTTTTTATGGCACAAGACTGTACAAGATTTCAGAAAGTAATGATAATAATAAGTATAAGAAATAGCATTACTTAGTACGCTACATATAGTCGCAATATAAGTGGATAAAATCTTAATTTTAAAACAGCGCAGCATAAAATGAACAAATGAGTAAAAGTACGTCTTATCGATCACAAAAGCATGGGCCGAAAGCTGCATGTATAATCCGTGGCGTGTCCGACTCCTCCTCCTACTCCTCCTCCTCCTCCTCCGCTTTACTCACTGCACAGCGGATGGCATAGGTGCGGCGCGGGATAGGGTGGGGCGAGAGACCTGGGGTTTTCGCTACCTGAGATTCCATGGGCCAGGCTTACACCCCTGATAAGCATATTTGATATCAACAGCTGTTAGCAAGGGATTAACTTATATACAAGCAGCATATTTACACGAATTCAGTCCTTCCATGCTTATATTAATTTTTTAAATGGAGCAAAATGTTCAGCTTTCTTGAAGTCATTTTCTAAGTGATTCCAGGTATTTCCACATGTAAAACTGAACCAATTTGTGCACTACCTTGTTGTGGAATCTCTAGGTTTCTCCAGAAGATTTGTATAACTAGAGAAATAAGATGAAGATTCTACTCTAACCAGATAATGCAAGTACGATGAAATCTCTTTATTATGAATTTTGAAAACTTTACTTGCCAATTACTTTAGGCGACTTAGCTGTAGAGAGGATGTATTTGATTTGATGTTAAGACCTTCTTGATCAGTTTGAAATTCGCCATAAACAAAACACAGGGCCCTTTCTTGTATTCTCTTCAGCTTGTTTTGTACCACTCTTACTAGCAAATGCCACAAGAGCGGGCAGTAATTAGAATCGAATTATGCGAAGTTTATTCTTGAGATTGCACATCTCGCTCAAGCGTTTGAGAGCAATTATGCGTTGCCAACCTCTCTTACACAAGTGTGCGATATGTTTATCAAAGTTCAATGTAAAACCAATATCAACACTCACTAATTTAAAAGATTATTCACAGTGAATATCGACATCGTTTACTGTAAATACTGGATTAATTTTCTCTCTAACAGCAAACACTTGAAATGTATTCGGATTGGCATTCATTTTGTCTTGTACAAACCATTCAATGAGAAATTTACATTCCTTTTCCAACATTTGTTTCAGAGTTCAAAATTCTTCGTGGTGATAATATAAAGTAGTGTCATCAGCATAGCTACAGAGTTTACATTTCTCAGCAAAGTGGAAAATATCATTTATAAAAGTATTAAACGGCAATGGTCCAAGTATAGAACCTTGGGGAACACTCTTTCTAACGTGCCCCATTTCACTGAGTTTTACTTGCTGTCTCCTATTAGTCGGACAACAACTGTTCAATGCCTCGGTAGATAAGCCATAGGCGTGCAAGTTTGCAATTAATAGATCACGTGGAAGGACTATCTGTAATTTCCATCAAAGTTCATCAGACTGATGGCACAGTAGTGCTGGTCATCGAATGCCCTTCTTCACTCCTCCATCAGTCTAAACAGCATAGTCTTGCAGCCATGTCCACTTCTGAAAGCTGAAAGATAAGGATGAAATATAACCTCGAAAAGGGTGTTTAGCTGGTCCACTATTAGATTTTATTTTAAGCTCTACAACATGATTTCTTTGTTTTCTGTACAACTCCCAGTTTTGTTCGTTTTATTGGTTCGAGATCTGTTAAATAGAGTTTTTATTTGATTTGATTTGATTTTTATTCACCATATATAATTTCCAACATGAGCAAACAAATATTTCCATTATAACTGGTGGGAATAAAGCCAAAAGGCTTGTTCTATCCCGTGTACTGTAGACATGTGTATAGAAACGACAATTTCATAATTATTAGTGAACGTAAACCATCAAACGAAGTGAACGTCAAATTAAAGACAAATTTTAACTGCACCCAAACATATATTGCCTCATTCCTACGACCTCTTCCAACCAGGTAAAAAGTACTTGACTTTTTGTATGATGACTTGTACGTGCCATGTCAATTTGAATCTAGCATTTCAATGTCCTTATTTTTTGTGGCTCATTGTGAAACATGCACATTGGAACAATGAGTTAGGGTTGAAACTCAAAGTATATACATCCTAAACTTGATTCGAACATTCCAAATTTGCTACAATCGTATAAAATATATGTATTAAGGAAGTTTGATAACATCGTAAAAATAACAAAAAAATATCTTCCGACACTGTTTCCAATTTTCTTCTTGTATATTGCTTTCTTAGTTCAATGTCCATGTGTGGGGCATTGTGTTAGCGGGAAAATTTTAGTTTTATTGGAACATGTTCATTTACTAAGGCAGTGATGAGCAACCTTGCATGAAACCAGTAAATGTCATCGAAAACATGATACGGTGGTCAACATCTACATGTATGCTAAAAACCGTTTCTACCATTTTTTTAAAAAGCTCTGTTATGAAATATCGGTTCATCCCTCATGTAAGAACTCACGAGAAAGAGAGGACCACTGGGGTGGGTGGTGGGGGGAAAAAGGGAGGTAACCTGCGTAACGTACCTACATCACTTCAGCTGAGACTGTCTACAATTGTCAGCGTCACTATGTCACTCCAGAGAGACACTTTTTTATTTGTGTAATGTACCTTTGTAAACTTCACGTGAGACCCCCTCTAAAATTGTTAGCGTCACTACGTCACTCCGGCCAGATACTTTTTTATTTACATAACGTTCCTGCGTAACGTGCACCCTCTCTAAAATTGGGAGCGTCATTACGTCACTGCAGACCGATACCTTTTTATTTGCGTAAACGTACCTGCATAACGTCAGGTGAGACTCCCTCTGTAATTTTCAGCGTCACTACGTCACTTCGGACAGACACCTTTTTGTTTGCGTAACGTTTCTGCGTAACTTAGCGTGAGACGGTCTCTAAAATTGTCAGCGGCACTGCGTCATTTCGGACCGATATCTTCTTATTTGTGTAACGTACCTGCATCACTTTGATACTCTCTCTACAATTGTCAGTGTTACTTCACTTCGGACAGTTACCTTTTATTTGCGTAATGTAGCCTACCTGCACCAGTTCAGGTGAGACTCTCTCTAAACTTGTCAGCGTCACTACGTCACTCCAGAGACACCTTTTTATTTGTGTAACGTACCTGCGTAAATTCAGGTAAAAAAAATTCTCTAAAATTGTTAGCATCACCACGTCACTTCGAACAAATACCTTTTTATTTGGATAACTTACCCGCGTTACTTCAGGCGAGACCGTCTCTAAAATTGTTTGCGTCACTACGTCACTCCGAACAGATTCAAAGCTGGTTAGGGAGGAATATTCATGTAGTCCACTGTCAAAGTGAGGTCAGGGAGGAATGTTTGTGTAGTCCAGTATCAGATAAGGTTTAATCATGCAACCCTGGGCCTGATTAACATGTTATATTGTTTGGGGACCATATGAGTTTGGGAGCGCAATTGAGCAAATGATATACATTTCTTGGGGGGGGGGGGGATTACAAAATCCTTCTCTAAACATGCTGAAACAAAGTAATGTTGCTAAATATCAATTTGCCAGATTGTATTGTAGAGCATTTAATACTCAAGAGAGCATACATGGGTTTTGTGCTGCACTGCAGCCAGTTTCACTATGCCTTGCCACGGTGTTGTGTATGGGTACATGTACCTAACCTAAAATTCTAGACCAGGCCCAGGCCCTTTAAAGTCAATAACACTATAACCTTTCTTCGTTAAACAAATACCTGGATTTCGATGTGAGCAGCCTATATGTACCTGAATAGATTCCAAAGAATTCCAGAAAAATTCCAAGAATGATATTCAGGCTAAAATATATGAAATAACACAGACATCTGTGTATGTTATTATCAATTTCACGACATCTACTCTAGTGGTTTATCATGTTATAAATGTATGTGAACTACACATGTAACAGGTATTACCGGTAACCTGTCACTTTTGAATTTCTATAGCATTTCTTGGTTCAACAAATAATACTTGAAATCCAGATGTAAGCATCCAGCCTAACACTTGATGAATACATGTAGTTTGTCTATTTGGAGTTCTATAGCATTTCTTGGTTAAACAATGTCCATCATTGAAATATAACTTCATATCTAGGGATGTCTTCTCTTTCGTGCAATGAAGATAGTCAAATGTTCTGATCGCTTTTCAGTTCAATGTTATACCTCTGTTGACCAAGTGATAAAAAGTTTATCAAGATTATTTTTCCCATTGATATAAGTTATCATGTGAAAAGTACATGTAGTTTGCCCATGTGCAAAACTGTTCAGAGTGAAGTAGTGATGCTGAAAATTTTACAGGGAGTCTCACCTGAAGTTACGCAGGTAGGTTACGCAAATGAAAAGGTATCTGTCCGGAGTGACGTAGATATGCTGACAATTTTAAACAGGGTCTCACCTCAAGTTACGCAGGTACGTTACGCAAATTAAAAGGTATCTGTCCGAAGTGACTTGGACAATTTTAGCGAGGGTCTCACATGAAGTGACGCAGTACCTTACGCCAATTAAAAGGTATCTGTTCCGGAATGACGTAGTGACAATGACCATTTCAGAGAGAGTCTCACCTGAAATGACGCAGGTACGTTATGCAGATAAAAAGATATGTCCGGAGTGACGTAGATACGCTGACCATTTTAGACAGGGTCTCACCTGAAGTTATGCAGGCACATTACGCAAATGTAAAGGTATCTGTCCGAAGTGACGTAATGACGCTGACAATTTCAGAGAAGGTCTCTCTTTAAGTGACGCAGTTATGTTACGCAAATAAAAAGGTATCTGTCCGAAGTGACGCAGTGACGCTGACAATTTTAGCGAGGGTCTCAAATGAAGTGACGCAGTTACGTTACGCAAATTAAAAGGTATCTTTCCGGAGTGACGCTGACCATTTCAGAGCGAGTCTCACCTGAAATGACGCTGGTACGTCGCGCAGATAAAAAGGTATCTGTCCGGAGTGACGTCGATACGCTGACAATTTTAGACAGGGTCTCACCTAAAGTTACGCAGGTACATTACGCAAATAAAAAGGTATCTGTCCGAAGTGACGTAGTTACGCTGACAATTTCAGAGAAGGTCTCTCTTGAAGTGACGCAGTTACGTTACGCAAATAAAAAGGTATCTGTCCGAAGTGACGTAGTTACGCTGACAATTTCAGAGAAGGTCTGTGTTGAAGTGACGCAGTTACGTTACGCAAATAAAAAGGTATCTGTCCGAAGTGACGTAGTTATGCTGACAATTTTAGAGGGAGTCTCATCTGAAGTTACGCGGGTACGTTACGCAAATTAAAAGGTATCTTTCCGGAGTGACGTAGTGACGCTGACCATTTCAGAGAGAGTCTCGGATGAAATGACGCAAGTACGTTAGGCAAATAAAAAGGTATCTGTCCGAAGTGACATGGTTACGCTGACAATTTCAGAGGTTTCTGTTGAAGTGACGCATTTACCTTACGCAAATAAAAAGGTATCTGTCCGAAGTGACGTAGTTACGCTGACAATTTTAGAGGGAGTCTGAACTGAAGTTATGCAGGTACATTACGCAAATTAAAAGGTATCTTTCCGGAGTGACGTAGTGACGCTGACCATTTCAGAGAGAGTCTCGGATGAAATGACGCAAGTACGTTACGCAAATAAAAAGGTATCTGTTCAAAGTGACGTAGTTACGCTGACAATTTTAGAGGTTTCTGTTGAAGTGACGCATTTACCTTACGCAAATAAAAAGGTATCTGTCCGAAGTGACGTAGTTACGCTGACAATTTTAGAGGGAGTCTGAACTGAAGTTATGCAGGTACATTACGCAAATTAGAAGGTATCTTTCCGGAGTGACGCTGACCATTTCAGAGAGAGTGTCGGATGAAATGACGCAAGTATGTTACGCAAATAAAAAGGTATCTGTCCGAAGTGACGTAGTTACGCTGACAATTTTAGACAGGGTCTCACCTGAAGTTACGCAGGTACGTTACGCAAATTAAAACGTATCTTTCTGGAGTGACGTAGTGACGCTGACCATTTCAGAGAGTCTCGGGTGAAATGGAGCAGGTATCTTACACAGAAAAAAAGATATCTTTCCGGAGTGACGTAGTGACGCTGACCATTTCAGAGAGAGTCTCGGATGAAATGACGCAAGTACATTACACAAATAAAAAGGTATCTGTCCGAAGTGACGTAGTGACGCACTGTATATCGGGCTTGCCATCTTGTACATATATGCATAAACTCTCTCGTGACTGCTTACATGAAAGAATGACCCTGTGTGTGCACCCAAACTTTAGGAACTCTGTTGTAATTAATATAGTAAGTTACATGTGTGGACACAAATGGATCGTGCAAAAGCTTTAGGGCAAATCATATGATGTTGAATACAATTATTTGATATCAAAATTGAAGATAATGTTGTCATTCATTTAAGACGACACGAAATTCAACTAACAGGGTTCGGTACTGCGGGGATTTCCCCGCCAATAATTTAATATTATACTTCTGAAATAAAATATTGTTCCTGCAAAAGCTTTAGGGTGAATCATATTATGTGGAACACAATTATTTGATAGCAAAATTGAAGGAAACGGGGTGCTTCATTTAAGGGGACATTAAATTCAAAACTAACAGGGGTTCGGTACTGCGGGGATTCCCCCGCCAGCTATTTAATATTATACTTCTGAAAGAAAATATGGTTCATGCAAAAGCTTTAGGTAAATCAAATGATGTGGAATAGAATGATTTGATAGCAAAATTGAGGGAAATGTTGTCCTTCATTTAAGGTGACACGAAATTTAAAATTTAACAGGGGTTCAGTACTGTGGGGTTATTTTGTATTATACTTCTGAAATAAAATGTGATTCCTGCAAAAGCTTTATGGTAAATCATGGAATAGAAGGACTTCACCTATTAATAATCACTATAAAGGAATATATTGTAGGTGATTCGGCATGTGTGTGTATAAACAATGTACACTGCAACTCATACCTTAGGTAGATATCATTTAGATCCCCATATTAAGCTTTCCGCAGTTAAAGCTATGGGCTCGATAAAATCTGTTCAATTTTTCAGGGAATTTTTGTCCGGAAATTAAATTTTGAATTTGCTCCAAGGTATCGTCACCTATAGTTGGATCAGCACTAAATAAAACTATCACATAGTCTTGTTACCTGTGGATCCTACCTAGATTTGGCACTGAGATGTTCTTGAATTAATGTATCTATGTCAGTGGTTTTAAAATCTGCAAGGCCACTGTCTCTGTTTAATACATTTGTGAGAGAAATGTATATGGCGGATTCCACATAAAACTATACCACTTTCCGTCAAATTGTCCGTCTCACCGGAAAATGACGTTTGTAACATTAAAAATGTTAAAAAACTTACTCTGTGTCCTGTACTGTGTTTGCTAAACCCACAATGTTGTGTAATGTATGCACATCTGAATATAAACAGTTTTACATTGCATATTTCTTATCTGCAGTATAATAGAGAGACAGAAATGTAAATGTTTCTAGTGTCATTTGTTCATGTCATATGTCCGTCCAATTTTTTTTTTACAATATTCACCACAAAACAAATGTCAATTAAATTATTCAATTAAAGATTTACAGTGGTACTAGCTTGACCTTATTGAGATATATGTACCATTGCCAGTGTATTAAATACCAATACATCGAAACTATGAGCGTTTGAAAAACGTTTCTAATGTCATTTCCGTCCAACTCTCTTGACGGAAATGACATTAGAATTTTTTTGAAAAGGTTTAACATTACAGAATGGGCGGGCACCTACACTGACAATGGTACAGATACATCAATATACTTGGCCTAATTCCACTGAGCATATGCAAGTGCTTCTGTTATAAGAAATTTCTTGCACATATACAAAATAGATTTTGATGGAAAATGACATTAGTAACACAAATGTTACTAATATCATTTGTGTTTTGTTCCACTAAACTAAAACTGTACAAAGAATTCATAGGGGTACCTGTTTATTTTCATCTTATGCAATTCATTGACACAGTTTAGATAATAAGGTACAGGGAACATTGTTTATTTATGATGTTTTCCAAGTTATGTTGGATTCCGTCAAGGACGGACAGAAATGGAAGTTAGCGGTACGGTTTTGCGTGGTTTCCGGCATATACATCTATATGTTCCAGGGCCTAAAATCAAAATACTGTACACAATTGAATGGCATGGCTGTACAGCAGGAACTTAATGTATCTTAGATGCAAATGGCTTTAGACTATTTTGACAGTGAACCAATCACTGATGTGCTATCTATGCAAATGAGAATATGGAATTGGTAGCCAAACAGAGACAGCCACTTCACCATATGGACCAGATGGAAAATTTGCATATAACAGAAAATGTAGATAAAACACAAGTATCTAGTCTCGGACAGACCTTAAAAAAAATAGGTGTCTTCCCCTAGACAGGAGCAATATAAACAACAAATTAGAAGTTGCTTGACGAAGGCATTCTGAAGCTATCGGAATTCTGAAGCTATCGGACGGAAAAGATTGGACAAAAGGGAAATTTGTAGATAAAAACCCACTTCCCTGTTTCGGACAGCGCTGAAAAACAATAGGTGTCTTCCCCTAGGCAGGACCAACGTGCACCACAAATTTGTAGTTGATTCACAAGGGCATTCAAAAGTTATCCGACGGAAAGGAAAAGTGAGCGGAAGCGGGAGCGGAAGAAAGAAGAAAATGACAAACACATAATTACAACACATATAAGGGAAGTGGGAAGAGATGCCGACATACTGACAGAGCCGGATGACTTCACAGTATAGTGTTCCGGTTAACCTATTCTAAAGCACATACCAAGAATCTAACGATTAGTGATATGTGTTGTATCTCAGGTACGCTTTTATTGTACCTGTTCATGTGGCAACTTGGATGATATGACCACACGGCCCCTAGCACCGGCATAAGCGGTATTAGATACAAATCTAGAAAGCTATGATGGAAATGCTCTGACAACTCTTATATTGGTAATTGGTGAGCTGTTTCACAAGGGCATTCAAACAGGCCTTTGGATTATGGACGCGGGAATTCTTTTATGGACGACGTCTGAATATTGAATGGCGGACTTTACGCTTGTATTTGCATCTTTTAGCCTCACATTTTGAATGATCAAATGGGGGATGAGTTTGGGTTTAGATAAATTTTATTTAGATTTGAACGTTTCCTGTTTATTATTCTGATGCCTTTGAATGCTTTCTTGATGTGATCATTCATACCATTGTTTTTTTTAAACGAATGGAAATAAATTAAAGCTATTCGGATTACAATATTCTCATTGGATCGAAGGCTTTTAAAAACTTTATATTCTCTAGAAAAAAAACTAATATTAGGATCGACGCCATTAATTCAAAACTTGTTCTCTACCAGTCCACATTGCGTTTTCTGAACAACCTAAATGACCGAGAAGTAGCTGCTAAGAAGGACATCAGGAATTTTCCCAATATCTTATCGATATGACGGCTTACACAATATACCTATAATAGTACAGATATTGGGGGTCAATAATGAACAATTCCAATTATGACTAACCTGGGAATTATGTAAAGTCATCTTGAACTTGTCAAAAAACAGCCATTGTCTCGCTTCTGCTGGAGTTAGTTTGATGAACGTGTTCTCTGCTTCATATCCGAACGAATGAAACTTCAAGTTTCTGTCAAAAAGTACACACGTGGGTGCTTTGGGAGTCTCCATGGCAAGCGGTTGTCCCGCCCCAGTCTGCCATTTTGGTGTATGTATGGTTAGGGCTGGGTTTTGTTTGTCGTTCGTATAGCGATACGCATATCCAGAGTAAGACGTCCCAAAGTCAATTGCTGCAATCAGTTTTGTACATCCACCGTCAGGAATCCTGGAACGTGAAGAGTACACAATTTTAGGTTTAAATGCGTCAGGGTTGTGTTCTTCGCTCAAATGAACATGCTACTACATGACAAGAGCAATAAAAGTACCATAATGTTGACCGTATCATCGCACTGCTGTGGTATGTTATGTTGCCGACAGGGAGAGGGCGATGGCTTCAAGAAATCAGAGCGCGATTCCACTTGGGAATAACAGAAAATGTGTAATGTGATGGATTGAAAGGATATGCCGTATCTCATCGGCGGAGTAGGACAACTAGTATAACCAAGTGCAATTTCCTTACCCAGCCAAATCCACAGCTAATTCATCAACTGCGTTGGTTATAGTTTCATCCCTCTTCAGTCGTCCCCGTCGTAAGTGCACTGAGCCATGTGTTCTGTTATATATTTCCCCAGTAGCTTCTGTAAAGTACAAACTAGGAGTGTTAGGGCACATGTTGTCTCAACTTTTATATTTAGTTTTGAATTTAACCTCAAGGAATATATTTCAGTGAATCGGTTTGTCCATAACAAGTAAATGTTAGAATATTTGCCAGAGAATTGGGTGGAGCCGTTTCCCCCTTTATTCCGGTTTCCTTCTAGACCCATTGATGATAAATGATGGCTGCCGAGGTTTACAGTTTTGTTCTTCAGTGGTCTACATGTACTATGCACTATTATTTTTTCATACGTCATATGAGAAATTTAAAAATGTGTGATTTGGAGGAAGAAATTTGTGGTACTCCACCACTTTATACACGTTTATGTGAGCTTTGAAGATCATATGACCACTCAGGTTTAGTCATGGTTAAAGGAGGCAAGCTTTGTGTACTAATTACCCCTGTCACAATTGACATATATGCTGCGCAATGGTCAGTGTTTTCAGTAACCAATGCATTTATAGCTCTACTGAACCTAATCTAGCTCATCCACCTCTAATTGGTCTATCTGTCAGATTAGTTTTGAGATTATATCACATGCCCCATTCTAAGTCTGCTGGGGCTAAAACGAAACAAACTCACCTGTTCGCACCGCGTTGCCCATACAACCAGCAAACTTGTGTCTGTATTTTTCTGGTACATCATTGTATAATTGCTTGGCTAGAATATCTAATCCAGGAGTAGAATTAAGTGCCAAAACAAAATCGACAAAAGCATTAGAATACAACCGCTTGATCTCATTATACAGCTCCTCTGCTGCTCTTTCTGATCCCTGATTGTCAGCCACACATCTTATTTTTTGCTTCTCTGAGTCTGGCAGATCTTTGATATGGTCAGTGATGTCAATAGCTTTGATACGTTTCTTTATCTCGCCCTTCCATTTCTTCAAAATTTTCTCGTGGAAGCAATTTTCCTCATCCATAACATTTCTCACAAATATATAATAACAGGATTTACTTGTTACATCACACGAAAGAAATCTCCGTTACCTGAAATAGGAATCAAGAGGAGATCATTGTAGAATTATACAAAAGTTTCAAGAGTTTCAAGAGAAACAGATTTCCTAATATGCAGCGAAAGACCGTTCCATATTGCAGAGCCAGTATGTGAAAATGCCTGCTTTGTCAAACTCAGTCTATGTTTGATGCATACAATAAACTCTTTGTGGAACTCCTTGATTTTCTTGTGAGTACCCGCTCCACATACTGAAAGTATTAGTTAGATATATTGGTGACATCACTTAATGCCTTATACACCAGGACAGCTGTACGATAGTTAACCATATTGGATACAGACAAACGTCTTGTACTTTTAAAATGCGTTTTTGTACTTTCTGGTCACATCTGACGCATCGCACGATCAGAAGTGCGTATTTGGGAACGATCACAACCATTTCCCCAGACAGCTCTACACTAATTAATATAAGGAAGGATGAAATTGTTGTGAAAAGTGACGCGTACAGTAGTTGGGATATAACCTTTTATCCTCCGTAGCAGAGCAACATTTCTGCTCCCTTGCCGGATACATATTTCCATGTCAATTCCAGTTAAGGTTTTATCCGCAATCTTCCCTAACATTTTCGCATTATTTAGCATATTTTTGTTTTAATCTGCGATCACCTCTAACAGTTCCTTCATTTTCTCATTTCCCCACACTGAGGTCCAAGTTGAGTTCAGTGTAGTTCGTTCTTGCTTTTTCTGATGTGCGGTAATTAGCATGTAAAACATTTAATTTCACTAAGCTTCCTCCAACAAGCAAAAACCCTAGACGGTCGAGCACATTCAACTAAATTAAACGCAACATAACTGGGCGCTAGTAGAATAAACGTGTATTGTGATTGTTGGGAAAGTCATATTGCGGCTTTAACGGTATATCCCATAATGAACTGTGCTATAAGGTAAAGTACTGACACAATAATATGTAAAGATTGGTAACGACAATTCCAAGAACTTCAATATTTGGCATGACAGACCATCCTATTCAATGTGATATGTTGTACTTGGAAATATCCGTGTTCAAGGCGAGATATCTACTTTAACTTCAGCTGGTGTCATTATGTAAAGCATACTGTCCATTGCCGTCGTCATGATGGTATCGTCATTCCAATTGTGGCTGAACATTGCTATGGAAATGTATTGGAATGTAGCAACGTTCCATTCCAAGGCGATGTATTATCCACAGCCTTGCAGGAGACACCCTTTCATTGACACAGCGGTCGACGAGATTGATGCAATACAGTTATATTCCTTCACGTCTTTATTCTTCTTTAACCGATGAAATGTCGCATTGCCTTTCTCTTCATCAGTTTGATAATGTAACCGGTCTTAGTGTAAGGATTAAGGATTGAAGTCCAAACACAGGCTACGGGGTGTGAGTCTTGTTGCTTTCTTTATTCAGTATAAGTCGGAATAAGGTTGAATATGACACCCTGTAATAACAAACAATAATACCAATAAATACACAAATAAACCATAATATCTTTACGGACAGTAACAAATAAACAATACATCTTTAGTGCGTTATGGCTTATCATAGAAATAAAATATTACACATTCACAAATAATATACTACATTGAACTCGTATATGTATGAGTCAAGACTAATCAATTAATCTCAATTCTGTCAAGAGCAATAACTCTTAACAATATACCATTATATAAATACTCCAATGAAATGTATTCTTCTTAATAGAGCGTGAGCTGCCAAATTACAGAGAACACATTATATATAAACCAGAATAATCACTACAGAATATGCGTGACACAAGATAAATAAGGCATATGCCTACCCTGTGGGTGACACTGGGGTGTATCCAAACTACATGTAATCCAGTTCACTTCCAGAGGAATGACCAGGAATCTAAATAAACATAAGGCTAGATTATAATACAATTTCCTAGCATCCAACAATATAATATACATACAGTACAGAACATTAAGCCACAGTAAAGCAAGTTTATGCATTACCAACATATATGATCCAGTAGCAGTAATTTACTATGCAACAAATAGCCATACGCGCACACAATCACACATCATACAATCATTCATTCTGGGACGAGAGATAGTTCAAATTAAATACAAACTCTATAGCTAATTTACCAAAATATTATAGCAAAATAAAAATGAGACAAAATGTTAAACAGCAAGACACTAACCTTCAGATATTCTGTGAACAAAATCCAGTCTGTAAATGTCAGTCCATCTGGTCACAAATATCATGAAACATATCCTGTGCTGTGCAGTAAGCATGTTAAGTGGCAAGTGATATCAGAGGGTGCTCAGTTAAATAGCCAACTAAAACAATAGTCATTCCCTAAACTAATTCCCTCCAAATCTAAAACAAATGTAAGAACCCCAAGCTATTAACAATTATATAATGGACAACCTTGTCCCCACTCTAGACAATAGGTACTACCTCACACCTAAGCCAACTGCAATTCAACTTGAGGTGAATCAACACTATCAATATCTGCCACATATTTAACACACAATTAGCTTACATTTCATTAAATTACAAATACATTAAAATACAAACAATATACATCGGCCACAATAACTTGAAGCAATTTAGTGATTTATGAGACTGTCTTTCAATAAATGTCTTGCAGTATGGTTTTCTGTACGCAGAGAGGCCGGTACCTACTGTCCCAATCAATAACTGATTGGTGAGAAACTAATCGATAACCAACCTAGTAGAACCTGAGTCTTGGTCTGTCACTCATTGGATTCTTTTAATTTTTATACTTTCAGGCTATACCAAACAGTTACCAAGCAGACTATACTAATTAAGTTTTCACAATTGGGTATACATGTTGGCCATGCAGTCATACATCAGTAAATCGATTGGTTATTGATCAGTTACGTTACCATCTCAGTGTTTTGATTGATTAATTGTTCACCATATTTTATCAAAGTATCTACATACCCAGACAGGCTAGTTCTATCCTAACAAAATATTTATATCGTACAGAAGACAGCTAGCAATACAGAGAGGCGAGAATATATACATAACCATTCAGTTTATACTGTAATTATTTACGACATGTGAAGGTAGATAATTATAATGGTGAATATATGATCAAATTTTCGATGATGGACAGATGAACTTCGTCCAAATTGGGAAATTTTGAGATCTCAGTGAAGCAAAGCGGTTTCTGATATATGTACGGTTAGGTTAGTACAGAGGTGGCAGCTTTCATGCATTTAGTGTATTTCTAATTTACAAGCGTCAGTCATTCAATTTTCAGCCGTCGTCCATTAAAGAGGGGGGGGGGATAGAGTAAGGACTGGGGTACGCGTATTTGTTACTGGAAGTTATTATGCTAATGTATCTTGTTTTAATGACCAAAGACCTTATTAAAGTCGGTTGAGAATGTGTTTTCCATACAATATTACAATAAGATATCATATTAGAATAGAATAGGGAATATTATAACTTCATTTCATTAGTGTACAGGTTCCAACCAGTAGTTGTCCAAAAGGGCCCAGCAGTACATTTATGTTATCAAATCCGTCTCCAATTAGCAACTGAACACTATCAAACGGTCACCTTCCAGTGAACGTACAGTTTGACATCATTTGTTTCCTCGGTCAACAAGCTGATCAGTAGAGTTCTATCATAGCTGTAAACTATTGCTCAATTGGAAGCATGGAGGATACAAATGCCTTACCCAGCAGTTATCTTTATGTAACATGAAAGAAAGTAATTTATCGTTAACACTCAACAGTTATTGTGAAGTATCTTGAAATCAAATAACCACGGCTTAAATACATGCTACCAGCGCGTTACTGAAAAGTACTGATAGGTACTGAACTGAAAATTATACAACGACTGTGAAGTAATAGTGATTGGCGAGAGTGCTCTATTGCAATATACATTATTGCATTCGTAGAGAATGTCTCATCGCAATAATATTGTCTAAAGTGAAGATAATACGCTGCGATAATCATATTGGATAAAAGAATTCATGTCTTATGGCAATACTTTATGCAATACTCGTCGGCGAGAGAATCCTGCTGTGATAAGTTGAAATAAATACAATCGTCTAGTTTGTCATTCTATATTCAGCCGTCGTCCATTAAAAAAAATTCACGTTAATAATCTAAGGACCTAATTCGAATATTAGCACCAAATAAAAAAGTAAAAAAAAAACCCCCATACACATAGTACACAAAAAAGCACACAAGCTAGCTTGCAGTAAGATAGAAGTGCTCAACATTTTTCAATGATGCCGACAAGACATCATGAAGTTCCAAATATCAAGTCTTTCAGCTTTCATATGATTTGCGTTAAAAAAGTCGTTATCTAGAGAATGACGTATCTCGGTAATGCTTAGATTATGGTGTTCTTATGAACGCCATGAAGTATATGACCCCGGTTTAAGGGGAATAAGACAAGAGTTACGACGAACGTAACGTCAAAGAACTTGAACGCTATGCTCTTATTTTACTATCAACCTGCGAGATATAAGAATAATTGGTTGATGGCAATGCAAACTCTAGCATTAAACTGACATGTTCTTTCCGAAGACGAGAACACTGAACCGGTACTAGGGAATGTGTGGTCATGCCATTCAAGATTTCCACATGAACAGACACAATAAAACCGTGGACGGGATACAAATCATCACAAGGATCACTTGTGATGTTTTAATAAATATGCAGTCAGTATATTTCTCTGTGGGGTCATATAACTTCTTGTCACTGCGTTGGCATCGTTTCTCCATATTCACAATTCTTTGTTTATAAATACTAGTGAAAACATGATGCGCATCGATTTTCCATTGTGTCGATATTTTCCAATGGAATATGTACCCAACACACATATCGAACCCAGTACAAAACATGTTTAAATATTGCATATTAATAAAACAGACAGATAATAAAACAGGCAGTTTTTGATGTGCTCTTGGTAGGAAATTTTCCGCACCACGTAGACCATTACAGGCTAGTTTTTCTGGGTATTCTCGCAATTGCCATCTTTACCCGGAGTCGAGGCGTTTAATACATCAGACGCCCTCGATGCCCATCCATTAACATGAGACGAGTTACTTGATTGAGCTGATCTGTCACTGCAGCTTCCGACCTAGCGTATCTAATTCGGCTTAAGCCGGTGCTGGCGATCGAGTGGTTACTTTATAGTTCCCACATGAACAGAAGCAATAGAAGCGCGGCTGAGATATCAAGGCTACGACTTAGAATCCTCCTTATTGTAGACCGAAAGTGAGGTGTCGAAGGCGGCTTTCATGTGGAGTCATGTGATTGCTATTTAGTCACAAGACGTCGTCAATGTTTCCCACCTCCCTTCCTATTATCTTTATATGGTACAATGTAGGACTGTTGGTCCCCGAGGCCCGCGCTTTGTACATGTCAATTTATAAATATATGTAGATTTATTGTATTCGGGTGGGGGGGGGGGGGTGGATTTACCGGACGACGTTGGGCATTACAGGTTAGTTTTTTTCAGGGTATTCTTGCATTTAGCATGTCTACCCCAAGTTGAGGCGTTTACTCCATCAGACGCTCCGGGTGCTTATCCATTAACATCCGATGAGTTACATTTTTCACCTGATCTGTCATCACAGTTCCGGAGCTAGAGTATCTAATTCCGCTTAATCCGGTGTGGTAACTTCATGGTTTACACATGAGCAACTGCAATAAAAGTACGACTGAGATATCAAGGTTACGTCTTATAATCCTCCGCATTCTAATCTAATTTCCTTGTCCTCTTATATATCTCATCAATTCAGCAATAGCTGGCATATAGTTTCGTGTAGCTGTGAATGCCACATTGACAGTATGTAATTTAAACCACGGCACCCATTATAAGAATGATATTTGAAGTTGTCATTAGCTAATTTGAAATGAGATGAAGTATCAATGAAACGGCCACTAAAACTTGCTATAAGTAGGCCACATTGCATTTTTATCCTTTTATCTGACAATTGCAACCCACTCGCAAACCTGTTAATTTCCAGACGAACATTTTTCTTTGGTTATCGGCTTCAAATAAATAAAACAGAATGATGCATACTCAATTTATCATTCAGCATCTGAGTTCTGTTCTTGAACTGAGCTGGAAGGGTAGTGGGACGATAAAATATTTTTCCTCCATGACGAGAGATACATAGTATGCTAAATTGTACTATTGAAAGAGTGGAACAATAGATACCTGGTACCATTATAATGTTTCGTTCATATTTTTGGCAAATGTACAACCAGGGATTTTTGGGTCTGCAAAGGCCTCAATGTTCCAGGATCCCTAGTGATAAGATTTTCGACACCTCATTAGTTTTTGCTCAATTAAATTGCCATAAATATACTCACCAAAACAAAGTTATATTTTGTGAAATCTATTCATTCAGAAATTACAATTCAGAGACAATTTTGTTCTTCTGATTACTACAACGGAATTATTTGAACTATATTGGAGCGGTTTGTGAAAATATAGCCCTCAAAAATATCTTCGGTAACAACTCCAAGTATTCACCGACAGTATTTTAACTTTCAGATTACTTTGATATTTTTTTCGAACAAAATGACGATACCTATTTTTCAAAAATAATTTCACCTTTGTGAAACAATTCGAGTTAACAAAAACGCTACCACTTCAACAAAAAGGAATGGATAAATTTGAAATTAAGACAAACAAAAAGCAATGAATTATTTATTTCTACATCTTTGCAGCGTTGTGTGCAAATTTCATGACCTTACACTCGATAGCATAGGAGTTATTGGAATGTCAATCTGAGAAAAGGTGGTAAAGAAATTCAAAGGAGAAACCAAGCAAAAACTACAGAGGATCGATTTTTTTGCTCAGTTTCTCCGCTATTTTTTTTACAATGTTTTCTTCATACTTGACATATTATGACGGGTATTTGCTAGAACTAAGTTAAATGACTTATAACCCATTCGAAATGTTACTAATTCATAGTTCATTAATAGTTCATTATTATGACAGAGTTCATCTAGTGGTAGATAAACATGCGCGGCTTACCCGCAGTGCTCGCCCACTAATTCAATCTTAAGTAGGTATCATCAGACAAATTGTCTGGCAGATCATTCTACGATCTTCATTTTAGGTATAAGAATCCAGCCTATAGAGTTGATTATAAATGTCCGGGGGATCCTGGAACCTAAAGACCAGACATCTTGCCTGATCGCTTATTTTAAAGGTTAATTTTGTTTGGTATATCAAACTTTCTGTGTAACTTTTTTCACCAATCTATTTAGTTGATTATGGGTTTTATATTAGGCGAAAAATAAAGCAAACTATGTGTCTGTCTTAGCAAGCATACTGTTAAAACTACAGAAGATAAACATTGCTGTGACCATACATATAATCTATTATGACAGCTAATAACTAACGGTTTTTTTCAAAAGTGTTTAACTGTACCCAACCTGACAAAGTTCATGACTTTAAATGTCAACATTTATACGTACTGCGTCAAGAAGGCCCAATCGTGTGAAATTTCGTTAAGATTTGCAAAAGGTAACAGCAACGTATGATGCTTTAAAGCAAAATTACATAATTTACTGATAGGAATAAAGATAGGAGGTTTTCCTTAAAGGAAAAATATATGACTATTTTCTTCGAGTTATAAGAATTCTAAAGAACGGGTGACTGGTGTGAAAATCTGATATATGCACACAGTAAATAATAAAAAAATATATATATATGAAAAAACCCAAACCTTTTCTTAATTTTATCATTGGAGACTGATTTGTTTTCTCAAATACATTTATCCAATAAAAGAAATTCTTATTCAATAAAATACTGCTCTTCCCTAATTTCTTGATAAAGAAAATATCGCAAAATTTATTTTCTCAACTGAGAAACCACTTTTTTCTCATTTATTTAAGTGAAACGATATTGTTTGTCCTCAAGTGAGAGAAATATTCTTGTCAATCTCCCATATTTCAGGAAATTCAAAATATTTCTTAATTTAGAAATTAGATGTTTTTTCTTTAACCAGAAAACATCTCCAAGCTTCATTCCTTAATTAGGAAAAAGTCTGATTCTTAATCAAGAAATCATCCATGAGATTATCTAGTTCGAGAAAAAAATGCCTTATATCAGAATAGCTTGCACATGTGCGAGTACAATCTGAAACAAATACAACCTTGCAAGATTCATCAGTAGAAAATCTTTTTATTTGACCCTCCACACGCCTTTAGTATTTTTCATTTGAAAATCCTCATAGACATGGGAGTTTTAGATAAATCAAGTTCCGTTTCATGAATTAATTTATTAGTATACTTAACCATTTCGTTGATGACCAAATTCTTTTTGGCACTAAAACACTTGAGAGTACAGGCCAGAAATGTATTGTCCTTTCACCATCGAGTTTCCCCTTCGAACTATGAAACTGACTTGCAAGTACAGGCCAGAAATTTATATATTGACAAAATGAAGACCAAAGTCTTCCATAAGACTTCAATTTTAAAAGAATGGATAGCACGATGCCATGGTACGATGGTACGATGGTACGATGCGATGGTACGATTGCACGATGCGATGGTACGATGGAAATTCCTCCATCGTACCATCGTACCATCGCATCGTACCATCGTATCATCGCGGTTCGGAAGAGTTGCTCAAGTTGCTTGATCAAACGAAAGTCATGCGCAAATAAATTATATTGATTGATTTTTAATTGTTTTCATCGTACTGTCGTGTTATGTTTGAATACACATCGTGATTCCATCGTACCATCGTATCATCGTACCATCGTGCCATCGTATCATCGTATCATCGCGCCAGTAAAAATAGGGCGAAAGTACGATGATACGACATGGCAGATATCAACCACCATAAGTATATGAACAAACAAGTGCTACAAATCATGGATCTTCAAGATATTGAGAACAGCGGGCATGGCGGGTCTATCAAAAAACCTGCCTATTACCTGTTAATTCTAAAAGTGTGTGAAAAGGTAATAAGTGCAGGATTCTCTGTCGACATTGGGCATGACTGGTTGCGAGGTTACACAGGGACAGTATGTCCTGGCTACTTGTCTGATCATTCATCCTAGCTGGGGAGTTAAACCTTTTGCATACCTGTGTTATGGGCAACTCTTTCGCAGAGAGGGCCTCAAGAAGGACTAACCCTCAATGGCCAACTGTAATTAAACTTATGTATTTCATGAGAATGTAAGTAAGTACTACCACAGTGAAATTTCGGTTTATTTTCTAAAATATATTACACTACTATTGATCAATGGCACTTTTAAACGCAATGAATTAGCGACATTGCACAGAACAAATCACTCTCAAGCTACGTATACGATTATCCGATAACGACAATGCGGCAACGACAATACGACAACGGCAAAAAAATCGATCGTAGGAAAATGAATTGGTCCGTACACATGAATGCGTACGATTACGACAGTACGATAAGACTTCCCGGCAATGCGATACGATTATCCGTCTATTATTGGAATCGGTTCTGGAGCGATTTTTTGCCGTTGTCGGACATAAGTCGTGCGGTTTTATGACGTCACAGCAGCAACACACTCGCTTTTTAGTCGTCGTCGTCCATTGCGGTAAGAAATGTTCTTATGTCGCATCCGCTTTTATACTTATAGCCGTAGTCATGTGTACACCAAAAACCGTTGTTGTTGCCGTTGCCGTATTGTCGTTGCCGCGTTGTCGTTATCGGATAATCGTATACATGTGTACGTAGCTTAAGTTAGCTTCTACAAACTGTGGCTTAGCAGACGACATATTTGGAACATGAGACCAGCTAACCCTAAAGATATACAAATAAGCACTTAAGGATGTCCGCTGCTGGTAAATCAAAGTAATTCACTTTTTGCATAATGTGTGTTGTATTCATAATTGTGTAATATCAGGAATACGCCGTCTGTGTAGCTGTCTGCGACCTTTCTTGCTCCCAAAGCGCCCGGCCCAGTTTATCGATGTTTCCCGACGAAAATGGCTCGCCCGCCTGTGTCTTGGCTCACACCGCCGGCTGTAATACTGCGCCCGTTTCCGTCCCGTATAGCGTTGCCCGGCCGTCTGCGACGAATAAACAGGCTGGACGTTACGTTGTAGGATTATGGCAGGGGGGAAACTTGGTCGATTTACCTCTATTTAATGCAGTTGCATATTTCTGGGGGTGGAGGGAATCCCTGACTATTGTCACATACCGCTTCACGGTCAACAAAATCGATCATAAATATTGTGGCTTTAGTCCCAGTGCAACGGGATAGCACAGCAATAATGTCGAAATTATCCACCTACTGGTATGGACCCTAAAGCCCTATTTTATACTGAAGTTAGACCATGCAAGTTGCCTAAATGTGCTACAGGCAAACACATGTCTCATTACAGTATTATAGAATACCCCCAACTACATACAACACGCCAGTCGGACGTGTTCCCTAAATTATGCACACCGCGCAAACACGTTGCCGCATTGAAAAGGCAAACCAACGAATTTACATTGGTTTTACGTGTCTTTCACAGGTTGTACACACTACAGGATTTATAATCTTTTAGACTCCCAGGCCAAAACAACTGCCTGTACGGCCCAGCCGTAAATTACGCCAAAATCAATAAGTTACAGGCTGTACCTGGACGTGGTTCTTCTAGCTCTGTCTCTCTGGTCTGAACACGGTTGGAATTTCTGCACGAGCCTATATAGCCGGGGCTCTTCTCCAACCCCCCCGGAGACGTTGCGAAACCCAGAAAATCGCCTTCGCAGCGAAATTACAGTTCAAGTCCGTAAATGGGAATGCCATCCCAATCCATAGTCCGTAAAGAATTTTACACATACAAGGCAACACCTATCTCGCTCTGGTAAGCGAGAAACACGGGGAAATGCATTTCCGCTCCCGAACTGGCTCTTCCATCCTTCTAGCGGTGACACACTCCCCTCCGATTCGAACGGTCCAATCACAAACGGTTAACCGTTACACTGCCCCCGACTTCCAAATCATGACGTCCCCGTCATGGCGGTACGGGTCCCTCCGTCCAGGGTGGCGTTACAGTTCCAGTGGTACAGTTCGAATCAATTTAAACAAAACTGCTCGCCAATTACGGGCCATCAGGGCCGGCGAAATCACAAGGTGGCCGCCCTCCGGCGGTCTGGCCGGGCCACCATGACATTAGGTCCACAGATCTCCTTCATAGAATTACATGGGCGGCTAGCAGAGCCGCCCCACGACATTAGGTCCACTGGGCTGCCTGCTCAGTTGGAGGGGTCGGGCTTCCCCCCTCTTACGGTACACGGGCTGGGACGCCAGCACGTAGTCTTGCAACCTGCGAGGGCTGACCGCTCGCCGAACGCGGGTCGTCGTCGCGTGTGTGGGGGCTGCCTCACCCTCGGCCACTTCGGTGACGTCGTCCTTCGCGTGTGTGGGGGCTGCCTCACCCTCGGCCACTTCCTCGAGCGCGTCCTCCGCTGGCCCCTGCGGCCGGCCCACGGCCGCCTGTGCCTCCCGGGCTCCGTCGTGGTCGGTCATCTCTAGTAGTCGGTTGTTCTCTTCTGTTGTAGATCAGGCCAGATCCCACCGCTGCCACCAGTTTTCTCCGTGTAACGTGTACGAGCAGGACCAGTCGTGGTGTTTACGAGAAAACGAATCAATAACCGGGATTGCCCACTGGCATTCTGGCCGTCACCGTCGTTAACCCCTTCACTAGTAGAGATCCGGGGCTCGAAGAGATGATCACAACCCTACAAGGATGACTGACGCTGATGTAAAGGTCTATTATGGTATATTCTGCACAAATAGTATACGCGGTTACAAATAATAGCGTAGAACCGCGTGGCTTAGACAGAATGTCTAAGGAGATGTAACGTTAAGATATTTACATATATGTACAGACACTAGGGGAGTGTATGCAAATAAACTTGATGTATATATACACATGATGTGAGAGGATGTGTGCACACAAAGTTAACGGATACGTACACTTGGTGTGTGCATATAAGGTTAACGGATACGTACACTTGGTGTGTGCATATAGAGTTAACGGATACGTACCCTTGGTGTGTGCATATAAGGTCCACGGATACGTACACTTGGTGTGTGCATATAAGTTTCACGGGTACGTACACTTGGTGTGTGCATATAGAGTTAAACGTATCCCTGGTGTATATGTGGATAATAGAAGAGAATGTGTGCAGTTTAAGCTTGATGTTATATGGCAATAATATATATATGAGAGTGTATGCATATAGCTTTATAGTTAATATAGTGCTTTAAGTCTATGCGCGATAAGGGCGGCCTGGCTGCTGGCCCTTCTCTTCTGGGGATAAGGGCGGCCTGGCTGCTGGCCCTTCTCTTCCGTCGTTGGAACGTTATGGATATAACGCTCTCTCCAGGGATGGCACCCCGTCGTTGGAACGTTAAGGATATAACGCTCTCTCCAGATACGACACCCAGTCGTTGAACCGTCAAGGCCCGTTGGAACGTTACGGCGGTAACGTTCTCTCCAATATATATATACCCTCAGGCGTTGGAACGTCACGGCAGTGACGCTCTCTCCAGATATGGCCCAAGTCGCTGAAACGTCACGGCCCGTTGGAACGTTACGCGGTAACGCTCTCTCCAGATACGACACCCAGTCGTTGGAACGTCACGGCAGTGACGCTCTCTCTCCAGAGACGTGGCAACCCGGCGTGTTCTTCACCCCCAGTCGTCGGAGCCTGACCCTAACTTGTCAGCTCACCAGTCTGCTTCCCGCACAGGTAAGCATAGCCCGGCGTCTCAACCTTACGGCTGCTGCGACCCGTCTATAGACACGCCTGTGACTACACGACTTCACGACGATCTCTCAGGTAAGTATCACGCACCACTCACTCTCCGTGACCGTCAGGACAATTACTTGGGTATATATTGTATTACCATTTCATCTGGTACCGATGAAACATCATTACAGCATGTCACTGTCGTTGGCGACCCTCTGCGACCCTCTGCGACCCGGTCGCAAGCTACTGCGACCTTCTGCGACCTTCTGCGACCCGGTCGCAGGTCTGTAGATTTCACGTTTAATCAACGTTTCTCGGGAAGAGAAATCTGTCTGTGCTGTGCCTTGTCTTTTCTTTACTGTCTGTAACTTGTATCTTGTCTTTGACCTTGTCTGTTCTTTACTGGCTGTAATCTGTGCCTTGGCTTGACTGTACAGTCTGTAAATCTTGTTACCACTTTTACATCGGTAAAACGAAGCCCACCTGCACCGTATCTTGCCTTTACTGTGCGGTCTGTGATCTGTATGTCTTGTCTTTTTCTGTATGGGCTGTGCTCTGTGTATCTTTCTTTAATGTGTGATAAATACACATATCCTTCTTGTGAGATCTGTGTTCTGTAGCTTTCTGGACTGTATAATCTGTGATCTGTATGTCTGTACTTGTACTGTGCTGTTTATGATCTGTGGGTCTTGATTTCTTGTAATGTGTGATAAATACACATAT